>JBCJKH010025831.1:3323-21447 GCA_039877255.1 Loriculus beryllinus
TTTTTTTTTTTTTTTTTTTTTTTTTTTTTTCTTGGTTGGCTGTTATTTTGAGTGCCCAAAAAAACAGATCTCAGGAAAAGTACAAAACAGAGATAGGAAATGATAGTGAGGATATCATTTTAATTTAAAGCAACCAGAAGGATAACAAATGGCGACAGCAGACTCTGAATGAATAAAAGAGCAACCAATCAAAAATTAAAGAAAAGTAAAAAAAAATCCTTTTTGAAAAAGAAAATTGTTTTTCCAGGATGAGGCTGAGGAGATTAGGAGATCTCCACAAGCATACTGGTTCTTTTTTCTTATTTTCCAGACTTTTGTACACAGAAATATGCTTTTATTTTATTTTATTTTATTTTATTTTATTTTATTTTATTTTATTTTATTTTATTTTTTTTAATGGACAACATTTCTGAGCAGAAGACACCTGCGGCCAGACAGGTGATTCTTATAAGAAATTAATTCTGCTAAAAACATTTATTATAGATATAGCTAAAAGAAATTTATCAATTTTAGTATATTGTATTTGTACTTTGACCAGGTTACAGCACAGATAGCATTTGCAGAGAGTTTCTTCAGTTCCTTTGTGTAATTGTATTTCCCATCTGTTTCCTTAGTGACCTGCTTTGTTTGAAGAAACATAGCAAAACTTGTGGCTATTAAAAATGAAGTAAGCAAAGAATACGTGTGTGCTTCTGTGATGGTTGGTAAGAGAAGAATAATGTTTCTTACTCCAGTCTGTCTTAACACAATGAATACCCAGAGCTAGGGAAAAGAGAGGAAAACAGCGCTTCTGTGTGATTTTTCCATTAGCAGTCTCCAAATACACACTTGAGACCATAGTTCTGAAACTGCAATTGTCTATGTAAAAATACTTGAAGAATTAGTAGCATTGATCACAAAGTGCAATAAAGCTTTCAGTTCAGTATTTCAATAGGGATTCAGCCCATAGGCCAGTAATTTTCTTTAAATCATGGCTATTAATTTATAACCTAGTTAAAGAAATTGCAAGATCTGCATATCAACACATTGTTGGTTTGGAATACACTTCACTCTTTCAATGAAAATAATGCCTTTGTATGGTTTGTACTACAGTCAAGGGAAATTCCTGCAACTTTTTATAGAACATCCCATTTGTAGATGTCAAAGTACACTATATAAAATAGCAAAAAATTTTTATCAATATGTCCACAATAATGGCCATAAACGAAATTATTTAAAACTTAACATGGATATATTTTATCCATGGAAGCATAGAAAAGTTAAGGTTAGATGGAACTTCTGGATTTTGTCTTGTCCAAACTCTCAAAGTGGGACCAATTTCAAAGTTACATTAAGTTGCTCAGTTTTTTTGTTTTCTCCTTCCGATTTCCTTATTATCTATCTATCAGACCCTTCAAATATGTCTATTTCTTTTTTTCCCAGCCCTAATTTCTATTTTATGGTTTTGTTTGGTTTGGGGTGTTGTTTTTTGGTTGGTTTGGTTGTTTTTTTTTTTTTGTTTTGTTTTGTTTGGTTGGTTGGTTGGGTTTTTTATCTTTCTCTCTGCATTGTTTGCTTGGGGTATTTTTTCACTCTTTTTTCAGTTTCCTCATTTTTCAGATGGTTTGTCATCTTCCTCATTCCTCCATCAGTATTTCCTTTCTCCTGCCTTCCTTGACTTTCTGGCTCTTTTTTCCTTCCTTGAAGTTTTTTTTTTTTACTTTTTGCTGTCTTTGATTCCTTTATCATCAATTTAACATCACTTCTCTGACAGTCTTGTTCCCTAATAATCTCTTCTTCAAACAGTTTAAAGGATATTTTAGTTTAGTGGGATATTTTTAGATATTTGGTTTAGTGTGAGGTGTTCCTGCCCATGGCAGGGGGGTTGGAACTGGATGATCTTAAGGTCCTTTCCAACCCTAACTATTTTATGATTTTCCTTCTTACGTTACCTTGGCTTTACTTATTTTTATTGCTTTTTGTTCTGTGGTCCTTGTGCCTGGCAGAACTGTTGTTGGTATCATGATTCCCTTGAGCATGACTTCGCTGTTGCAGACATGCTGCTGCTGGCTGATCCAACTTCAGGCAATAAAACAATGTGGGTTTTTCTTTTCTGAAGATGAGATATTGAAATGGGGGTTATCAAATCTCTCAAATCTGTGCAGTCCAATGTGTTATGCTCATAAAAAGATCTGAAGATAGTCTTCAAATATACCAGTTGGTTTATAAGGATAACAAGGCATGTTATAAGAGTATTGCTTCTTGAAGTAGAAGAGAGAAACACAAAATCAAATAGCTTTTCAGTGAGATGTTGTGTTGTGCCTGCGCCATGAGCTTAGTTTTGAGATTATAAAGATTCAGAATTTGCTTATTTTATGGCCTCCGTAATCACACAGGAAAATGCTACTTGTTTATGTGCCTATTCCTATTGCCAGGTAGGCAATTTCTTCTCAATTCTAAATGAAAGAACATTTTGTTCATTCTACTCCAGTGGTACATTACCCACATGCTCATTGATATTCCTAGATATTCATTATAATTTACAAAACAAAAAAGATTCTTGTTTTGCATAGTGAGCTTTCATACGTAGAAATAAAAAGAGTCAAAAGCTGTCAATATTCATCCTTTTGGCAATATCCCACAGTTGTGCCAAAGGAAAAAATAAGGACTTAAAACCCATCCAGGAGATAAAAAGAGTGAGAAATCATAAGTTTTTGAAATATTTAACATGCAGGCACAAGATATGTAAGTTTAAATATTCTGAATAATGTCTCAGTGACTTCAATTGGAAAAGAGAATGTGAACAGTTGTAGCATGAATGTAATGATGATATGGACAATCTGAGAAAATTTGGGGTGTTGTTCCTACATCTGTCCCATCTCCAGGAATCATTATTTACTCTGCCTTACTTCCCAATCTGCACTGCTGCCTTTGGCCAATTATTCCAAATCTCCGTAAGTATATTGCTAACCTAGATAGAGGTTGTAGCCCAGGAGAGAAATATTTGCTATTCTGTGCCCTACACAATCTGACTGCAGATACAGTCACCCCAAGGAAGCCATATGCTGTTCATAATTGCAATTACAGCCACTACTATGACTAAGTTTGTTTCTACTCTCACCTGTTTGCAATGGACTATAATTTGACAGCCAGAGACTTACATATTAGGGTTTGTTTATGCAAGAAAGCACATACACAGTAACCAGGGGTGTGGATTTACTGTATGTAAGTACTGTGTATTAAAATCTTACCTGCATATTTTCACTGCACAGTGACATGAAGTGAACAGTGCTCCACATAATCCCTCTTGGTGCGTGTTAATGCCTCTTGCATGCTGCACAAGTTTTCTGTGGAGATTAGAAGTCAATCTTCCACCAATCTTCAGAGATTGGTTTTGAACAGATATTTCAAATGAGCAAGGATGCTGGGGAGGGACTCTTCATTAGGGACTGTAGTGATAGGACAAGGGGTAATGGGTTCAAACTGAAACAAGGCTGTCAGACTGAACTCTCCTTCCACCATGCTCAGCTCCTGCCCTGGAATGAGGCCCCCACTCTTGGTTCTGTCTCTGTTTTAGCTGAGTTGGTTCAGGTCAGTTCCTGTGCTTTTTCCTATGTAAGCATGTTCAAAAAGGCTTTAAAACTCAGGCCTTGCTGTAACCTGGCTTACTGCAAATAAATGTATGGCAACATTAGTGCAGTGTGATGCTTGAGCTTATGCTCTCTCCCTATTACTCACTGTTACGTTGATGTCCTCAATTTAAGAAGGACATGGAGCTGTTGGAGCAAGTCCAGAAGACAATCAGGGGCTGGAGCAACTCCCATAAGAAGAGAGGCAGAGTAAATTCAGCCTGTTCAGCCTGGTGAAAAGAAACTATGTGGAGACTTCAGAGCAACCTTCCAATGTCTGAAAGGGGCCCTACAGTGGTGCCAGAGAGGGGCTAATCATCAGGGACTGTAGTGATAGGATAAAGGGTGACAGGTTTCAACTGAAATGGGAAAGTTCAGGTTAGACACAAGGAAGAAGTTCTTTACTGTGAGAGTGGTGAGGCACTGGCACAGGTTGCCCAGAGAAGTGGTGCTCCATCCCTGGCAGTGTTCGAGGGCAGGTTCGACAGAGCCTTGGGTGATATGGTCTTACATAAAGCATCCCTGCAAGCAAGATATACGATCTAGACGCTGCAATTATCATCATTTCATGTTGACTTTTAAGAATGGCAAAATATACTGAACATTGACGACTAATTCTCACTTGATAGAGGGAATTAGGGAGAGGGAGATTCAGCAGTCCTGAGCTACAAGATGAAAAGACTTATCTCGCCAAGGCCTGCTTTCAGTAGTTCAGGATTTCTACCAGTTCACCATATTTCAGTGTGAAAATATATGTACTCAACAAGAACCTAATACAATTTTCCACATGCATCAGTAATATTTTTGCACATACTTTCCTTACCCCTTCACACTTACCCAAGCAGTGGTAACATATGTGTAGAGAGGAGTAGAAGATATGTGCCTCTTTAGTCTGTAGCTACTTTCCACCTCTGATCTCTTGCTAAGCCTTTAATTTTTAATACGTACCCTAGACACTGGGCAGCACACATAAAATAGGTATGTGGAACTATTTCAGTTATAGTATGCATATTTACCTGGAATCTTCCTCCTTTGTGATCTGCAGAGGTCTACTGAAATAATAGAGCTCAAAACAAATCTTGTACGCAAGAGCAGTGTGGCTGAACAGTAATTTTCCCCCCTGAGTGAATCTTTCTTTCCTTCCTAACTAACTTCATAGTATGAAGGGCTGCCTCTATTCAGTCCAGAAATTGTATTTCAAGGATGAGTGAGGTAATCTCTTTATATAATCTGTAAATCACTTGATCATGTTCTGCCAAACCTGACCTGGCAGAAGGTAGGACTTTCTGATCATCACCTTTTAGGAAGCTCTGCCTAAGCTGCTTAGGATACTTCGGTGTAACATCAATATTTACAATACTATTAATACTCCCTTTCTTTTCCCTTCTGTGTCAATACCTTGCAAACCCACTGTATTGCATAGAGTGGCTGGCAACAGTTATGCACGTTGTTTACTCCATGCAGTTAAGCTTTGCTTCCAGTATTACCTTTTAAAGAGAAAGGTTCTCCTAGTAAGTATCTTGTCTAACTGCTAAGTACAAATACTAGATAAAATCTCTAAGCTTGAAAAATAACTTAATATTATTATTAATTGAGTCTATTGTTCTTCCTAGTTCTTTTCTGTTGGATAACATAAGAAGTAGAAGCAATTTGACCTGACAATTCTCAAGTGAAACACTCTAACATATCCAGTGGCCCCAATCTCTCCCTCTCCTTATAAAACAGTCCAGTTAAATCCTAGATAATGAGGTCTTACCCGTTAGCTCCAGTATTACACTGTATGTGGCTTTATAGAACAGAATGCTATAAAAGAAATACAGGTAGGTAACAGAACTTGGTACCTTTATAGGCACTGAATCATTTTATCCCTTAGGGTTACTTTCTTCACCGGACTTTATATTTTTAGCAGCCTTTAAATATGTTGATGCAGTTTGCTAACAGAAATGCTGATGAAACCTGATTCCACTAAACAAATACAATGACAAGAAAGAGCTCCCAGCTCAACTACTCAAGAAAAGCAATTCTTTGTGTAAGTGCAAGATGCAGCGTGGATTGTGGAAAAGTGACGTTCTCAGCAATGATTTGAAGCAAATATTGTGTCATTGCTGATGTAAGAGGCCAGTGATAGGAAGACTTGTGGAATGGAAAAGAATGATAGCGACAGGACAGTCATACGGTGTAACCCAGAACTTTGGAAGCTGGATCTGTGTATGTAAAAGGTGATTAAATGCAGACAGATACAAGCTACTCATCTAGCAACAAAAGGAAAAAGGAAAAAAAAATCAGTCATTTTGATTTCGATGGAATAAGGGATTATCCTATTTTTTTTCTAAAAGGAGTAGATATAAGTTTGGAAGTAACTTTACCTCATAGCTGTCACTACAGTTCTCATTTACCTTTTATTTCAATTTGTTGAACATGTTGTACCATGTACTCCATGATTGAACGTATACTCTGTGAGGAGGCACGTGTGTCCTGGTCTGTATTTTTGAGTTCCTAATATGCCTCAGCCACAGTATACTTAAAATGGTCATGTCCAAATTTTTTAGCTAGAATGCCTGAGTCTGTAAGCTTGGGTCGTTACTGTAGTCTGGTGTTGAAATAAAACCTGCTTTTTACAGGTTTCACACACAGGGATACAATATGCAAATTATTTATGCATACTGCTTATGCAGATACACATGGAACACACTAAATAAATTGCAAGTTGTTTAAGATCTTTTGTCATAGTTTAAGCCCAGCTGATAACTCAGAACCACACAGCCGCTCACACACTCCCTCTCTTCTTCTCCCCATCACTCCCAGAGGGATGGGGAGGAGAATCGAAAGAATGTAAATCCCATGAGTTGAGATAAGAACAGTGCAGTAACTAAGGTATGACACAAAACCACTACTGCTACCACCAGTAATAATAATGATAAGGGAAATAGCAAGGGACCAGAATATAAAGTTAAAAGGGGGAAAAAGACACAAACAGTAAACACAAGTGACACACAATACAATTACTCACCACCTGCCAACCGATACCCAGCCTGACCTGAGCAGCAATCGGGGCCTTCCAGGTAACTCCCTCCAGTTTCTATTCTGGTCATTACATGATGTGGTATGGAATACCCCTTTGGCTAGTTTGGGTCAGCTGTCCTGGCTCTGCTTCCTCCCAGCTTCTTGTACCCCTCCTCATTGGCAGAGCATGAAACTGAAAAGTACTTGATCAGGGTAAGAGTTACTGAGCAATAACTAAAATATTGGTGTATTATCAGCACCGTTGTCAGACTAAACCCAAAACACAGTGCTGCACCAGCTACTAAGAAGGAGAAAAATAACTGTTACAGCTGAACCCAAGACGGACCTGCTGTTGAGTCATTTACAGGACTTGAGTTAAAAACGTTTAATGACTTAATACTGTATGTCAGGCAGTATCAGTGGGTAGTATAAGACACAATCCTAATTAATTAGCAGATAACAGTAAGCCATGCATATATACTTAGAGTTAACTCAATAAAAATAATGTATTCCTTGTCTGATATTCAGTGGTTTAGCGTTTAGTAATGAGATTGTAAATTTGAAATCAATTTTCTGCATGCTTTTATCTTAATCAGATGAAGTCACAAAGTACAAAAGCATTTCCAGTAGCTTTCAGAAATCAGCTAAATAGCCCATAGTATAAAATGTCTGATTATACGTGGCATCCCTACTATCCAAAGGCCAAATACAGCAACTTCATATAGCAGGTACCAAATTTCAGTGATGATGCCATTAAAAAAAAAAAGGAGTATAAGGACTGGACTTTTCTGGAAGTCTGCTGTGCTACTTGGACCCAACCTGTACTTTAGGTTCTCGAACTCTAAAAATGGAAAAACACTATCTGCATTTTGAAGATTCCTCATAAAAGATAAGAAATTTAAAAAACAAATGCATGCAATCTGAATGATGTGCAGATTTATCTTTTTCCTCACTGTCAGGTAATCTTTCTATCCTAATGATACTTGATGGTGAATATATGATATGATCCTGAAAGCTTACATTATCAAAACTTTGTCTTCCCTGTGCGTAGAGGATTGGAAGTTAGAGAGTTGAGAGAGTGCTAATCAGTACTAGGTGAATTCACTTCACATTGACTTTTGTGCTCTGCCTCTGTAATTAGGAATACATGAATGCACTAACTCTCCTCACTGGTCACAGATCTGGTACAGTTTTTCAAAGACATGAAAAGACTAGAGAAGTGAACCCAAAAGCTCCATAGCATTTCAGCCAAGTGTGGGCAGCCACAACGATTAGCTTCCTGTCAGTGGTTTGCCAATTTCCTTAATTCTGATGTGGGGAGACCAACTTCCCCAGCAGTCTTAACCAAGGTCTGTTCTGCTTGCCAGTCCACTGTGTGCACAGTCCAGCATCGTAATCAAGAACATTTTCATCTACCTAAAAATTATATATGTAAGTCCCCCAACTCAGGAGATGAGGTGAAACACGGATCTGTGCTGAATTCTGTAAATTGATTCTGAGAGGACCTATTGAGTACTGCTGGTCAGAGCTGAAGTTTTAGTTTATAATTCTTTTTCCCTGTGCAATTTTGTTATAGAATTCTTCCAATGACTTACTGTTTCCCAGGGTTTGGCATTTTGCCTCACAGTAAACACATATTTGAATCTGTGAGAAGCTAGCATTGTTCTCCACAGTTCCCTTCCATCCTTACCATCCATTTCTTCTCTGTGAGAGTGGTGAGGCCCTGGTACAGGTTGCCCAGAGCACTGGCAGATGCCCCATTGCTGGCAGTGCTCAAGGCCAGGTTGGATGGGGCTTGGAGCAACCTGGTCTAGTGGAAGGTGTCCCTGCTCATGGCAGAGGGCTGGAACAAGATGGTTTTCAAGGTCCCTTCCAACCCAAACTAGTGTGTGATTCACCATTCTAATTCTGACTCAGTTTCCACAAGATGTATATTTTCACTAAAAAACTTAAATAAAAAGGTATATATTCGTTTGGTTCTAGCAGACATGTAGACATGTTAAATTTCTTCATAGTTTTCTTACCTGCATTTCTGATATAGAAATTCCCAGAACTTGCTCATTCCCTCATTCCTTTTCTCTGTACTGTTTTTCCCTGCAGGATGACAGATTTGAGGCTACATTGGAGTCAGATGGAAAAGGTTTTGAGCCCCTTTTCTGGCACTGAATATTTATCCTGTTATCACATATTCAGTCATCTAAAGTTAAAGGATTATAATCTATTATAATCTATTCTCTTTTAAAGTCACTGGCCTTACAAAGTCTCACAAAACTTTCTAATCTCCCTTATGGTTTTTTTTCCTGATACGTGTTTGTCCCATTCTTTGTTTTTCTTTCCCTGCCACTGCTCAAAACTCAAATGGTAGTTTTTCTTCCTGCTTCCTCACAGTATATTCAGATGTATGTAAGATGCCGCTTCTTCTTGCCACTGATAATAAACAAAAGGTTGGTTAATATCAGCATTTTAGTGATGTTGTCAAATGAATGCTGTCTCAGAAAGGAACATAAAAACTTTCCAGTGAAATGTTCCCTCTACAGAAATACCCAAACTGGATTATGTCTCAAATGTCTGTCTTTTAAACGCAATTCAGCTGCTTGATTCATGAACTGGAAAACAGCTAGGGCTGTAAGAAATGTGATTTCATCCAAGTTCCATGATATTAACAACAAAAACATCTCAGCAAAACCCATCATATTTAAAAATATGAGCAAGGGTATATTGTAAAGAAAGGTTCAAATCCTTTGAGAAATATTTCATTAATATTCACTACAGTAAACCCAGAAATTTGTCTTGCATTGTTCATTGCTTGTAGCAATGCCTTTCTCAAGATTCGTAACTTTTAGTTGAGATAAACATCTGCTAGACATTCATGGGCAACAGGTAGGCATAAACAGGTTGGTTTTGTTTGATGAAATACTTAAGAATGTGTACATAACAGGGATGATTTGAAAGGAAAAAAAATTATACTTTCATTGAAAAATGTATTTTCAATCTGTTAATGTGTTTGAGATTCAAAATCTTTTGAAAAGCTGCAGAAGAGTTTCTTGGTCTGAGTAACAGAGTAACAGTAACAATACTATTTGGCAGAGATGGTTCAAGCAAATGACACCTTTTGCTCATCTTCTGACATATTTCTACCTAGGACTACACTGTGCTCTTGAATACGTAGTTGGTAAAACAAATCTGGATATATGGACCTGACATTTTTGTACTTGAACTTACATGCTTATCAGAGCAGGAGAAACGTGAAGCTTGTCATATTTTCTAACGCAAACAATGCCCTTACGAGGTTGCAGCAAAGTGCTTCTGCCTTATGAATCAAGTATTTGAGCCAAAATCACTTTCCCCTGCTCCTGCTGTTGATTTTGAATCAAACATATTATTTATTCTTTTGAAAATCTCCCAGTGGTTAGGCCCAGTTTCTCCAAATCCAAGCAAATACAATTTGCTATAACAAGTCAAAAACTTAATAACTTGCGAAAAGTGTGGTTTGTTTGCTCTTGACTGTCTTGCCACTATGAACATACAAGAAATATTCTTGCCATGAAGTTCTGGTGCTCGCTTTCTCTATTTTGCAAACCTTTATTCAAAGCACGTCCCATTCTTGCCATTGCAAGCATTTAAATGCCTGTGGGTTTTCTGTGTGGTGAAAATGCAATATGTTAATTAAATTTTAAGTGTTTCTTTTTGAATATAAAACCAATTGAAGTTTTTGCATTTCACATAGCAGCAAGCCATTCTGTAAAAATGAAAATTGGACATTTTAGCCTCAGTTTTACCCTCAACAATCTTGCCACATATTTTTCCCTACCGACCTGACAGCATGTCTTGTGCTCAAATTACGCAATAAAAACGTGGGACAATTTCTTTTTTGGTGCATGAGAACCAGAATATTATTACAAAGCGAAAAAATTGATGTAGAAATCTGTCTGCAAAAGTAGGAGGCCTTGTGGTTTATCATTAAATATTTCAGAAGCCGACTTCTTCCAAACACGCCACATGAAGGCTTTACTCACAAGCCATGTAGGTACTTCATTCTGGCTAGGATCACTGTATGCTGAGGAACAATCCTTGGACCCCCAGGAAATGAGGATAGCCTAGATTCTTGAGGGAAGGGGAATTTCAAAACAGTTGTTCAAATATGAGCTAAACCAACACGTGGCATCTCTGCTGAAGAAAGAGCCTTTGGGTTTTTTTAGTTCTGGTATTGCAATTTATTTACTGAAGTCAATAGTTATTTTGACTAGTGAAGTGTCTGGTCTGTATCTGGTTTATTAGACTTTCCAAAAATCTCAGAGTAATCTAATTACCATTGGAAGTATTAAAGGCTTTGCACTTGGCAAAAACATAACACCAACCATAAGTCACCGTTTTGTGTAGTCAGGCAAAAGGCAAAATTCAAAACCTTGTGAATAAGAGAACGTAGAAAGAGGTAAATTAAACATCACTGTTCATTCTTATCGCAAATTCCTCTCACTGAACTGATGTTTCCTGGCCAAAAGTGAATGCCTAACATTAGTTTCGTACCCAGAATAACTGTACATTGTCCTACTAAAGTAAAACAGAATTCCTTTGAATAGGTACAGATGTTCTGAACCTCCTACAGTAGAGAAGGATACTGGTAAAGAGGTGTAGGGGTAGGTAGTTCTCTCTCACAAAACAGGCAGCTATTGTAAATGAGTTGGACACTGGAGCCAGAGATGTTTTATTAAACCGGGTTGCATGTCAATTCACTTTTTTATGGGTGGTTTCCATGGCTGAATGTGGATCAGTCTAATGTGTTTCTGAAGCTGATTTTCTTCTGATTTCAGCTGTGCTTAATGCGTTCTTGAAATGGCTCTCCAGGAAACAGGAAAGGTCCTAAGTCTGGCATGTAGGCATTTCTCTGAATAATTTCAAGTAAGGCAGAAATTCTGTAGGTGGGTGATGCGCTCACCTCACCATTCATTGATGCTGAGAGGGAAATTTCCCCTCAGTCCCTACCCTTACAACTGTACACTCTTTACCTTCACTGTCCCATTGGCCTTGGAAAAGGTGGGACCCTGCAGCAGTGTGAAAGCCAAAGCCACTATTTGCAGTGGCCAGCTGCCTCAGCCATTTCAGAGACCTTTCCTAAAGTACTTGAAGCAGAACACCTAAACACCTCAAGAAGTTTGGCTTCATATCAGTAGCATTACTTGTCTCTTTTGTTTCCTCTTCTGTTTTAAGGAGAGGAACAGCTTGGCTGGGTTTTCTCTTTGTTTCACAACTGTCCAAGCTTTGCCCTCAGCTTTTTACCAACCAGATATATCGTAAACCCCAAAAAAGTAACACCCGTTTTGTTTTCTTCCTTTCTTTTTTGTCTTTTTAACAAAAACTCTGCTGGATGGCCAGTGGCAGAGCTCAAGTCTGACTAGAAAAGCCCTCACCAGTCGATGCCACAAGGACTGTCTGGGTTTTAGACTTACCTGCAGGTTCACTGTAATGTTCAGATGACGACACAGGGCTGACAATCAGCTTCAGCTCACAGCTAAATAAATACTGGCAGCATTTTACGTAATGTTTCACTGGAAAATCAGCTTCAGGGGAAGAGCTACCTAACTGACATTACTGTCACTCGGATTTTGGTACCCAGGTATTTTTAGGAACTTGCATCTCAGAATGAGAGTCTCTTTTACTGAGCAATTTCTTGTTGCCTTTAATAAGAATCATATTGCAAATATTGGTTCCTGTTATTTTTTTATTAGGTCATTAAACCAGTCATCTAATTACCAGGGTACTTCTGGAATCTTTCAGAACACCGAAAAACTTCCCTAATAATTTACAAGACATGTTTTGCTTTCCTTTTTTCTTTTTTGAAGAGATGTGCTTCTGCCACTGAGGGGATGCGTAGATGCATGTTGCTGATGACCTGATGGAAATGCACAAAAATGTCAAGCTGTAGAACACCAAAAGGTTTTTTACACTTGCAAAGTGTGTGTCACTTTCAGGATTGACCTGAAAGGTTCACACAGCTCTGTAGCTCCCATTGCTTTCTACATACTTATGGCGCATATAAGCTACTAACTTCTTGCTCTACCAAATGTTGT
This sequence comes from Loriculus beryllinus, assembly GCA_039877255.1. Lineage (NCBI taxonomy): Eukaryota > Metazoa > Chordata > Aves > Psittaciformes > Psittacidae > Loriculus > Loriculus beryllinus. The sequence goes on from JBCJKH010025831.1 coordinate 16,003, forward strand.
GAAATGATTCTGTTTGCCCTGTGATGTAAGTCCATGTAAATTATCCCAAGCAACCTGTACTTCCTAGGCTGCCAATAGCTGCCATCCCTGAAGACTAAAAAGCTTTTTTTAACCAGAGAACAAAATCAGTGTAATAACCAGCATGGCTCTTCAGGTTTACTCGCTTTTCTATAGTTGTGATTCACAGGGAGAGCCTACTATTGCTCCCAGTTTCATTCCTTATATATCCTCTGTGCTTGGAGTGACAAGAATAATCTTATATTTTGTCATGCATCCCTCCAGGAATTGCATTTACATCTATCTAACGATTTTACGTATACTGGAAGTAGTGCTTGAAATAGTGCTATGTGATAATCAACAGCTATAACCGGGTGCCACCCAAAAAGGCCAGTAAAAAAATTTCAGATTCATTTGAATGCATTTTAATATTACTTGCTCTCAGAAATGAAAAATAGTCTATTGTGCACAGAAATCGTACTTCACAAGAAAACTGCCATTTAGTACAAGCGCTATCTAGAACAGGTTGTGAATTAAACATGAAGAAGTAACGTGAAAACACAAAATATATGTCATTTTTATATCATAGTATTAGTACAAATGGAACATTTTCTGCTACTGTAAGCATGAACATACTTGTTGCTTATGAAGTCTTAAATATACTAATCTGTTTCCCTTAATGTTTTATATGCGCATCCTACATATGTGGACAGACTTTACACAAAACATACCTATAGTTCTAATAATAAAAAGATTGTGATATTCCTGGGGGTGGGTGAGGACCTATTTAATAACTAAGTAGACCATATATAATTCTCTTGCACTTCACCTCTTCTTAATAATATATTCTGAGTTAAGCGGTCAGTGAAGCACTAAACCTGCAACCACAACTTACATCTAAAATCCAGGTTCTTAGCAACTGAAAACAAGAACAACATTGAGTCATTTGTTTTTCAGCGTAAGATCATTTCAGCAAATTTATTACTTCGGTGAGTATTTTAAAAGGTTACTAAAGCACATTTTGAAGTAGGAGAGATATACTGAACCTTGAAAAAACATATCTTTCATGGACATTTTGTTCAGGAAGACAACTACCTGCTATAACTTTACACCGTATTTCTGAAAAATTTCTGTGCCACTGGAAATAAAATTTAAAAAAGCCCCAAACCCCAAAGTAAAGAATGGCCTGGAGAATCCCCTTCATAAATGATTTAAAGTGAAGTCAAATCTGTAAGCTTGGTGGTTTTCCCAGGAAATTATGTATTTTTGTATACTGCTTTATTTTCTGCAGTCACTTTGGCACTTTTTCAAGAGTATTTCTCTATGCAGGTGCTGATCCAGCCTGTAGCAACAGCACAGAACAGAAAAGCGAGTGCAGTGTACTGTTCTTAACTGAGGAAATAGTACATATATCCAAAAGTAGGATGAGCTGTATAGTCTTTAGAAAAATGAGCATTACTATGATTAATGAACACGAGGGTATGTAAGACTGGCTTTCTCAGAAACCTCAAATAAAAAGCAAGATCAGATCATTTGGATTATTAGCATTACTAATGTAGGTTCCTGTGTTTGACTGCATTTTTATGCTGTGGCAAACTACAGCTACTTTTGTAATTTCAAAATTACAGAAAGGGAAGTAAGGAAATAGAAATTACAAGAACTGAACCTATACTGAAAATCCATCTGGATCCTACTTAACTTGAAGGTGACCCTGACTCTTCCATAAAAGGTAGGAAATTGCTTCAGGCTCATATTCTGACTTGAACTGGAGGAATCTCTGCATGGATAAACAGGCGGATATTGACATGCAGTGAACTATCTTTTGCACCTGCCAAAATACGCTAGAAATCCTGTGACAACAGGTTTTTTGGTAAAAGTCAGTATTTTGCTTTCAGACATGACCAGACCAAGAAAAATGCAGAAGTGCAGAAAAAAAAAGAAGGGGGGGTCAGAGGGAAGGTAATACATGTTTTGAATGAGATAAAAAAATGCTTGTTGCTTTTCGTGATTGTTCAAATTGGTTTATATTTCACCTTGTGCCAGTCTGAGTAATTTTTTCATCAGGAATAAAGTGTGACACTCCCACAACTTGTGTGTTTGCTCATGTTGTCACTCTCACGCACCCTACTCCTTCACACTTAACTACAAACTAGCAGAAAAGGTGTAATATGAAATGGACATCTAGCGTGATGTCCAAAAAAGAAAAGAGAGGCTTTCAACACTGATAATTTACACTTAGTTCCTTGGAAAATTTCAGAAGTAGAAATGTGCAGAATGTTAAACAGTCAAACAAAAAGTTCCTTCACCAGGAGGGTTTGTTAGAGTGTCAGTTGTATGATGGCAAAGCCAAGTGCATCTCTGGTGACTTCAGTGAAGGTACATAGACTTACAGCAGCATGAGCTTGAACTATTCAGCTCAGTATAGCTCACCTCTTGCCCTGGCCCTTCCCCTCAGCTACCTGTTCCTTTCTGGGCAGCTTGCACAGAAGCCTTCTTTAAAGTACTATGTTTGAGAACTTAAAAATTAGAGTGCTTTTATAAGAACTGTCCTATTTAATCTTAGAAACACATGTTTTAAACTGTTTGGTTTTGTTCTTAAATTACTTTGTAGTTACCAAAGAGATTAAACAATGGAACAAGCAGAGTTCCAGTCTTTGAAGCAAAAGGGTGCCTAGGTAGCTTTTTAGAAAGCTTCCATTTAGCTGTGTGACTGATTCACTTAGAGATTGTGCTGTCAGTGTGTCATATTATCTCAGCAACAGACCACAGACATGGTTTATACTCTTACTAAGAATAAACTCTCAGATAAGTTATACAATATTTGTGGTAGCTTTCTGTCGCTGTTGTTTTAAGAGTAAAAACATTTGCAAACACTCCTGTATATACAATTCCAGAGCCTGAATGACTTCAGAATTTGTCTGGGTTTATTTTGGCACCAGTTTAAATGTTCTGGTCTACAGTATTTGTTTATTTGTTTAACTCATACCCTAAATTTTCAAAAGAAACCCTCAATTTCCAGTTTCTTTTCTGGAAATCAACACCATTGTGGATTCAGGGAATATGGCATCAATGAAAATGTCTGTGCTTGCATGAACTTCTTTTTATTCTTATTGTCACCTTAAGTCACTGTGACAAGTAAATCTCAGAGACTGAGACTATGAGTATTCAAAGTCACCCAGAATTTTGCAGCGGAGCAGCCTAGACTCTGCTGTAGTGAAGTCCCTAAAAAGAGAGAAAAGATGAATTTGCAGTCTAAAACCTAAAAAGATTTATTAAAAATAAAAATAGAAGTGATTTTAAATAGATAATATAAGCTCAACAGAAATGAATATTTTATTCTCAAGTCTCTCTCTGCCAACCATGCCTTACTGGAGAGGTCTAGCTTGTAGCCTTGATTTCAGTGGACTCAGAAACTTTCTGACTGATAACACAGTATCAAGTCCTTCAGGAGCTTTTCTGTCGCTTCTTTGCTTCCAGTTTGCTTCCTCATTTAACTTGTGGCTTCTTGAACCTTTTCCTCCCAAGCATGCTCAGGTAGCCCACCTGAATAATCAGGTTTCTCACTCACATTATAATGACCTGTCTCAGCCATTTCTTCAAGGAACATAAGACAACTGTGAACAGAAAGGGACAGTTTAAAAAACAAAAAACAAACAAACAAAAAACCCCAACAACCCACAAAACAAAACAAAAAACCCACCAAAACCATAACATTTGTGGGTTGTTTTGTTGGTTGTTATTTCTGCTGTGATTTTTTGAGAACTACTCCAAAATGTTTGTCACAGTGCGTTTCATAAGGAAATTAAGGTTTTGTTAAGCACCGAGTAAAAAACTTGAAGCTCAGACATAATACCCAATTTCCTATGATATTGCAAACAAACAGCTGTTGAAGTTTTGCAGTGTTCCTATTTTTGCGAGCATTTGCAAGGACACCTGGAGATGTTTGCTGAAATCCTGGGAGTAGTGGCCAGGTTACAGTATTTCCAGGGAACTGATTTCTGATTGATAATCATGGAGCATCTTGCTCAAAAGATGACTGAAAGAGGTCATTTCCTCCTTCTCTGCCATGACCATCACCTATTACTAATTTTCTTCAGGGTGGCTTTACTGGTTTTGAGTTAAATTTCCTTCACAGTGCATGTCTGAGGAAGGTCTGCCTCAGGAAAAAAGCATAAGTCTTTCCTCCTATTTCCCATGATGCTGGCAAACATCTATTTTATGTGCTATTCTGCATCCTGTTTTATAATCTGATCTTATTTGTCACTCAAAGGCTTTTCCTTCACGATGCTTCTAAAGAGCTACTGATAATTTTTATCTTTTCTTTGCCACAATTTTACACAAAACCATTACTAATTTCTTCAGCAAGAGAGGAAAGTATGATGGCATAGTTCTCATCACTGAAGTCAAGGTTGTGTCAGCCTTTTCATGATATAAACCCTTATTTTGAAGAGTATCAAATTCCACTATAAAAACTTGGTCGAAGTTGGAAACTGGCAAAGTCAGTCTTTGCATGGGATGTGTTTCTTTTAGTAAAAATATACAAAAAATGCATTTCATTGCCTTTGTATTTCTTACGTCCTTGAAAGACCTGTCAAGCTGCACTTAGAAAGCAAAACAGATTTGCAAACAAGCTGAGTGGGTTTTAGGTCTCCATTTGCTGCAATTGCTCAAATTTAGATTTTAATCATTTTTGTAAAATATTTTATGTTTCTGGGTATTATTTTTACTGCATTGATCCTCCTACAACAATTAAAAAAAAAAAAAGCTTTCTTTCCTTTTGGTAGCATATTTACATTCAGAATGTACATTCATCTCTTAGTCACTTCTATTCCTATGCTATGTCTAAATAAATAGTTCAAGATTCTTTCCGCTGATTCATAACTCGTGCAATTCTAGTTATGACAGGTAATTGTGTCAAGTGAGACAGGAATAATTTAACTGACTCCTTTGGTTCTGCAGTCAAAGTCTGCCTCTGATGTTACCCAGTAATTCCTTCACCAGTCAGTAAGATGTGAAGGACAGGAGGAATGTTCTTTAAGGTGTTGACTTTCTTCTGAGGTCAGAAATCATTTTAGGTCAGATGGAGAGGGAGATCTATCCTGTTCTCAGATAGAAAAATAACTGGTGATTAACACAGAAGGAAATAGGAGAAAGGTGAAGGTGTACTTCACAGCAGAATGTGGTCATTGATACTCTCTGTTTACAGGGGAAAGCAGTATATTCTTCTGTATTGGACTTCTGCCTTGGTTAAGGGTTGTCAAGTTGAAAAAAACAGTTCTTAAAACATGTATTTCATTGTTTTACTGTTATACCTGATGTTGGTATACACATGTACACGGAATCACTTGTAGAAGGAAACAAACTGTGACATTAACCCTGCAGAATGGGCAAGTGCCAAAGGAGTGTAGGTTGCAATTCCATAAACATTTAAGCATATGCTTAGGTTTA
>JBCJKH010025837.1:0-35035 GCA_039877255.1 Loriculus beryllinus
AATGCAGAAAAAAATAAATGAGTGGGTTTAAGTCTACTGTAATATAAATACACCTGATGCCTAATAGCGTATGTGAGGTGCCTGTAATTATACATGACACAATAAGAATACAGATTGCCCTGGGTACTAGGCAGTTGTTCAAATTTCACCACAAAAGTCTCAATAGATTGAGACAGGATTTATGATCTAGATGGGAGAAGTCAGTTCTTCAATTCACCATTTCTTTCTGCCTGTCTCCTCACTAATTCCGCTTTTGGTTCCCATCACTTAGACTCCATGACCTAGGCCCTGGCAGTATTGTCAGATCCATCCACCGATTAGGAGGCCCAGCTTTGCCTGTATATGTGAAAAATAATATTTTTAATTTGTTAACAATGACTTAACTCTTTTTGAAAGGAACACAAAGTGGTTCTGAAACTAGGAGAGATGTCACAGTCTTCTTTGATGACAAAACACTTCTTTACAGGTGTTTCATTCAATGTGGCCTGGACAACCGTGTTTTCAAGATTACCTACCGATGTTACATTATCAAAGAAAACCTTTTTTATAACTAGACATTGAGCTGGCAAAAGTACATTTGACCACTTGTTTTGATCCTTTTTCATGGAAAGCAAAAGAAAATGCAGTTTTGCCACAGGCTGGCTGTCATCAACAAGGGGCCACTGCTGAATCTACCCTCCACCAGAATTACTTTAAAATTATTTTTCAAAGATGCAGTTTTTATGTGATAAAAGTCAAGAGTTTTATCTGTTTAAAAGTACCAAGTTTCCTTCTTCAGCAAAGTCATTGTGAGGCAAATAATATCGCTCTTCATAACTGAAATTTATGACCTGACATTGATTTGGGCTTTCTATCAATTGTTACAAACTTAATGCCACAGAATATAGTTACCCAACAGCACCCACAAATCTCTTTTCTACAGCTTTTTTACTGTGAAATAAAACAGTTTTGTTTCAGGGCTTTTTTCTTAATTTATGCTAGTGACAATTTAGAAAGTTCTGGTTTTGAAACAAGTAATTCAAACATAGAAAAATAAGTGGAATTTTTCTGCTGCCTCTTAAAGCAGGAGTTTGGTCTATTATCATGATTTTCTGACTGGTTTTCACTGTGCGTGGACAGGTTTTATTTGAGTTCTTAAGGTCTGTAAAAAGTCTTGAAAATCTAAATAATCTTTAAAATCTAAATGCTGTTATATAAGAAGGCTCAAAATCATTATAAAAGAGAGTTAATTATCTTTGGTCTATATTAAATTCTACAAATAAAATTATTCATCCCTGTGGTAAAATAAGAAGTTATTAATCAAGCCCAGACACTATCTAAGAAGGCTAATTGTATAGTCAGTAGAATGCATCATATTTTTTAAATCTGTAAAGGATTGTCAACAGCAAGTGCTAAACAATAGCTGAAAAAAGAAAAAAAAGCTTTGGATTTTTGGCAGAAAAAAATATAAATTTGTTGTTATTACATTTTTAAATTAAATCATTCCTATCCATAATATGTTTAAAACTATGGCTATAACTGAAATGTTGCTGAAAACTATAAGGACCAAGAAGACATCTATACCTTCAAATGACTTGTGCAAATTCAGAATTCTCATTTTAATTACGATCCACTGTTTCTGGCTGAGGATATAACTGATTGCATCTGAAATCCAGTGTAGGCTGAATTTCCTAATATTGCAATAATTCACACGTAGATGGGCTGTAACAAGCACAGGATGCATGAGATTTATGCACTGATCTCCCACATCCATTAACAATTTTCTAACAGGTCAGCTTAAAAATAGGTTTGGGAGTGGATGCTTATTCTTAGTCTAAAAAAATAAGTCCTTCTGGAAGGATGGGAGAAAATGATAGACAAAATTAAGCGCTTCTTCGGAATGGAAGGAGACTGGTCCACAGAAGTTTACACCAAAATAAAGCATACAGGTAGAATATCTATAATATAATGAATGTGTAAAGGCAACTCCTTCCTGCCTCTAGAAAGACTTAAAAACCTCAAAATAATAATTTCAAGGGAAATCCAACCAATGCTGTAAAACTGAATAAAATTATGCATTCCTGTGATAAAATAAGAACTTATTAATCAAACCCAGACACTATCCGAGTAGGTTACTTGTATGGTCAGTAAAACCAAACCTAAGAGGCTATTTTTCTTAATCTGGAAAGGACTGTCAACAGCAAGTGCTAAACAATTGCTGGGAAGGGAAAAAGTATTTTGGCTTAAGATTTTCACAAAGGCTTTGAGCAGGTTGCACTCCCACAGCACAAGCACTCTTCCTGTGCTTGCATCATGATAACCACTTCCACCTCAGATGAGAACCTCACTGTAGAACACTGCTCAGGTTCAAAGCTGGGTTCTACTAAAATAACTTCATTTTTTTAGGGGTTTTTTTTGCTGATCTAAAATCAGAAATTGCAAACTTCAGAGCACTGGACTGCAAAATGAAAAAAGACAGGAATGCATTTTAAGTCAGTGTGATGGGTATGGTTACAACAAAATCATTGAGCCAGACCCTAAAAGAGGTTAAAAACATAGACAATATGAACCAAAAAGATCTGGAAGCTCTTTAGCATAGCTGAGCAAATTCATTCCCAAATTGTCACAAGCAGGGCCTTACGGCCAGATGTGGCAAGAGAAAAAAAGTAGAGAAAGACAAAGAAAACCAAGTATTTGGAGGAATTATAATAAGTGAACTTGAAGTATATCTCTGCCACCTGGAAAACATGAAATAACGATACAGGCTAAAAGACAGCTACCAATAAAAATGTTTGACTATATATCCTTTAAGACCAATACATCTCCCAGTCCATCAAAAGTATTTGGGTTGTCAATCTGAACCTCCAAAGGTAAGTTCAAATATATTATTTGCCTGTTCGTAGTAGGTTTGTGGCCCAAAACTATTGAGTTCTTGGTTCGTCTATAGTTAGGATTCCTTATTCAGCTTTTGCCATTAAAAAAAGTGAAAAAAAAAAAGTTACTTTAGGAAAGTTTGGCTATGAAACTGATCATACAGATGGGAGAAATGCCAGTAGCCACTTAGCTCATGTTCTTACTTCTCACTTCAGCAGAAACACATTCAAAGAGTTTAAAGACAGGACAAGGAGGCATCTCTGTTCAGCAACAAAGATGAGTAGCTTAGGGTAGGCTAGGAATATCAAAGTAGTTTACAGAAAGATTCAGCATTACATTCATCAAGGCCTGTAAAAGTACCCACACTTTCTTTGGGTATTGACTGTATGGAAACTCTTATAGTGTACGTACATTCATCAAGAACAGTCTGATAGCTAAACCATGAAACTTCCATATGACTTACTAACCAATTTCACATTTATGTCAGTTTATACATGTTGAAACCTGGGCAAAGCATAAAGGTAGCTTATTCAAAACCTGGTATCTCTGATTGCAATGACTACTGTCAAATGAATTGTAGTACTAAATATTGCTAGCACAACACTAAGAACATCACTGACATTCTAGACGTGATTGGTCTTGAGGTGATCATGAGCTACTTGAGGTCTTCCCTGAGTCAAAGCAGATCCACAGGAGTGCAGGTGAGCTGCACTTAGTGTGAGTTAATGAAGCAGTTGATTATGATTAAATCTTTACATCTTGGAATAAAGAAGATATTCACAAAAGAAGCAGATCTTTCCTGCTGTGAACTTGTCCTATGGAACTCCTGGGACAAAAGATATCAAGAGGTAAGGATTACATGAAGGCCAAAGGAAGGAAAAACTAAATGTGAAGTAAATGAGTAAAGTTGACACTTACACATGTATGCTGTCTTTTCCTTTTCATATTTTTCTTTTTGACCTTACATTGTTCTCTGCACTCACTTTTCTTGCTTCTGTTTACTTCTTGTCTCTCTTCCTCACATGACTACCTTTTTCCCAGTTTTCTTGATAATCTCTACTTTTCTCTGCCACATATTCTTGTATCACCTCCAGCAGGCATCTTTTATTTTTGCTACAGGCTTTTGTGTAAAACAAGGAAAAGCCTCCCTCTGGCCTTTGCTCCCCAGTCCTTGCCATAGTAGCAGTGCCACTGCCTTAAATGTTGGCTTGCAGGAGCTCCTGGGGTACCAACTGAGCTCTGTAGTCAGCAACACCTCTGATTCAGCAACACCCATTTCTCATTAAGGACTTCCCTTCCATAGGGCACCATGGAAATTAGAAATCCAAAACAGCAATTTTTGTAACCAAGGAAAGCTAAACAATCTTGGAATTTTATCCAGGGTTTTTTTGATCAGTTGGTTCAAAAGATACAGAAATGCCATCCTTGTGGAAATGCCTGGAACCCCTAGATATCCCAGCTTGCTTTTTTAAAATAGCAATTTTCAAAACAGATTAACCACAGTTTTCTATCACAACTCATTGTCCCAACCTAAAAACATTATTTTGCTAAAAGCAACATACAGCTCTCTCTTACAGGTAATAAAATAAATTATCAGGAAACAGAGAATAATGTATGGTTTTTTTTCTCTGAAGCAAGCTGTGTGAATTTCTTGAGCTATTTTAAATGTTTTTATATTGCCATATATATTACAATGTCTTAAATTAGTCCATAGTAGCTCATACAAATGTTTTCAGTGTTTTTTTGTAATGTAGACTTAAAATAAGTAATTTCATTAAACACTTCTCTTTCTCAAGACTGCATAACTTTCTGAACACTTCACTGTTTTGGTGTAGGAGAAGGAGAGTGAGTTTAGTCCTTTACATCCTATGTTCAGACCAAGGAGGATATTTGCAAAGTTTGAGTATTTCTCCTTCAACAAAACTTGAGTGATCACAGCTGAGAAACTGGACTGCAGGTCTGTGCTGGTACCCAAGCTACAGAGCTGATATATGTAAAGTGTCATGGAGAATTTAATTTTCATTCAGTTAAAAATTACTTTTGTCATCTTTTACATATAGAGACCAAAATACAGCATGTCTTTACAACTTTAGATTTCAAAGGATTTAGTCTACATGGAAGATGAGTGGTTTAGGAGTATATGGATAGATAATTTAGAAATCATATCCCTACCAAATTACATATTTCATGATCTTTCACTGTTTTTAGAATGACTTACCAAGTAACAGAACTATGTGTGTGTTCTTTTACATTACAACTCAATAGATTTTCGAGCATTATTCCTATGGTATTCTATCATCATGTGTGCGATATTTAATTATTTGGAAACATTCTGTGGGAACAATCAGAACCATGTAATTGGGTCTGATTCTAGTTTATCACACTCAGATAAGCGTAGGCTTTCACTAAGAATGTCATTGTAGTTCCTCCAGAATGGCTGTATTGAAGGGTCCTCAGCAGACTTGTCATCGGTTTTCTAAACAGAGTAGATTTATCAGTCCAAATTTCACTGTATTTCTCCTTCCAAATGTTCTTTCTGCATTCTGCCTGAAGGAATTAAACTTAAGTGAAAGTCTTTTTTAATCCCTATGGAAAATGACTGTTTTCTCTAGCAAAATTGCTAAGTAGGATGCTGACTAATGAAACACGAATTTCAATTTACTTTGTTCTAAAAAAAAAAAAAAAAGTCTTATTACTAAGGCAAAAAGTACTTTTAGGGAATGAGAGTATAAACAAACAATCTAGGAATTTCAGTCCTGTTGCGTATACAGGACATTCAAAGAAAATTCAATATACTATTTGTCAAAAGAAAAGCCTAAAAGCACGTAGGGACTTGCAGGCACAACTCTGATGACAAACACAATTTTAGGTAACAGAAAGCCTAGGGCTTCATTTAACACAGCTTGTTAAAGCATTGGTAACATCAGACCAGAAGTATGGGCAGCAAACATGAGTGTGACGGATGCCCTATGAACAGCACTGTTTCTGGTGGTAGCCACCAATATTCAAAGGCCATAGGAGCTAAAAAATCCCTCTTACATCAAGTAAGGAGCTTCATGATACCACATTTTTTTACCATCCCTGGGATTAGTAGCATACGAAACCACTGCTAATTAAAGCATCTTGAAGACAAGGTTCAAACTGTGGACCCCTTGATAGTTGGTATTACAAAATCTTTAACTCGTCTCCTGTCCCATTTTGATTTTAGGTGTTCCAACTATTACTCTCCCAGAAAAACATTAGTCAGTTTTGGGTGGGCACAAAGCTGTGTTTTACTGTGTCTAATCCCGAGAAGCACATGCCTTTTAACAGCACAGGCACAAACCTAAGCTCCTCTGTTAGGGTGTTAGGTGAGCAGAAGGTACTATGCTGGCTATTAAAATGGCCTACATGCCATGACAAAGTTCACCTCTACATGGTTAACCTTTCTTTCCCTATGTCAGAGTCCTCCTTTGGAATATTTCCTGTAATATACTATCCCTGGCCAATGCAAGGAAGTGTGCAAAGACTGATGATGGGACAGTGACCCAGCCTGTGCCTTGGTTTTGCTCTGTTTCTCAGCATATCACTGTCATCTAGATCTCTCTTTCACACCGCAAAAGCCCTCACCAGTCTTGCCCTAACAAATATCATGGCATGATGGATTTTACAGTGAAGGCAAAATCCCACTGGGAGACAGTGGGACAAAATGCATCCAGATGCCCTGTAAGGCAAACCTTGGTAAATAAAATGTACAAGCTTTAATTATCCTCTTACTAACTGCTGCACCGTAACCTTGTTCTAAAGCTGTAGAGCGAACTCAGGATTTCTGAATGCAACCTACAATCCATGAGTGCTTCAAGTATTGCTGTAGGGGTTGGTATCCAAAGAGAGGTTAACAGTTGCTTTGTCACTTGAGTGGTAGATTTCTAAAAAGTGGGGGAATCTGAAGGTGCAGGATCCACATTAGACTAATGATCCATATAGGAGGAGCCTAATGATGGGATATGATGGATTATAGTGTTTGTTTTCTTTTTATTTATGTAATTAGTTAATTTTATTCCAAGAAAGAGAATGCGGTCTTGAAAATGAGATTCCTGCTTCATCATTATGGTGAAGTATGCATCCTAATACTGCTAGTTAGCCATTTGGTTATTTTTCATCTCATTTATTTATCAGTATTCATCATCTGTTAGTTTTAAAACAGATTAAATCAGATTATAAACTCTTCTGAAGCTTGTAATACAGTTCACCATTTTGCTGAAAGGTTATACCATGGATGATCTAACCAGTGTAAAAGCTCAATGGAAAGCATGTTGAAAAGTTCCCGGTCAGGTTAAATGAAAAATAACTAAAAGCATCTAACGCATAAGCAAAAGTTTAATGTTTGAAATTCAAGTAGTTCTAGTTGATACGGTTAAGTACTTCTAGCAAATTTCATGACAGGCCATGATAATTAAACAGTTAACTGCACCAAATTATTGCACGCTAATTTAAATACCCTTTTTCCGAGCTAAGTTTCTCACACGTTTTAGTGTGGAAGATATCTCCATGGCCAAACTCAGAAATATTCAAGTTTCTCTAAATGCATATCTTTGGTGTTCACAGTTTCATCTCAGAGACAAATAATTCCTAATATGCAAATGTTATCCTATATTGCTGAGAAAAAAATAAATCAGTTTTCCTTTAAGGAATAAAACATATAATGCTACAACGTAAATAAAGCTGGGCTACTGTTGCTGTGGGAACCATAACTTTGAGTATCCTCACTATTGTACATTTAAATTCTCTACCATAATGTTGCATTAACTTTTTTTCTTCTTTGCATTACATTTATGTCTAATATGATTCCATTTCCCACTCTTTACAGATGCAGATTAGCTACTGTAATGTTCCTGATGCAAAAACTGGTTTTGGTAAATCATATCAAAATGTTTCATGGAATTCACTGAGAAGTGTTGATATATGGAAATTGGGTTTTTTTTAAATTGTTCCTAAAAACCAAATTGCATATTTTGAACGTCACCCCTCCTTTTCTATCATCACTTCCCATGTTTCTGGAGAATTAAAAGGAATGGCACATCTGTGACATTTCAAAAGTAAAGTTCCTATTATCGTTGGTCTAATGCTTATTATAAATACACCGTACAGCATGTTACAGTAATCTAAACAAACAAATGTTAGTAATAAAAACTAACATCTTGCCAAATTTATCAGGCTTGCATTGATAATGAATCTTTCCCAGTGAACCGTAAACATTCTGATATATGAAAAACCTGTATAGTTTTGGAGCTTATTCAGAAGAAAGTAATTTCAGATTATAAATCATGACCAATGACCTCTGAACCAGCAATTGACTATAAATTTATATCATTGAATGTATGCATGTAAAGCATTTCATGTGTTACAAGTTTCACTGGAAACAGTCTCTCCTTTGTTAGATAAACTCCTTGGAAATTTTCTATTCTTTCCCCAGTCATTTCCTGCCTTTTTGGTAGGCTTCTTCCAGTTTAGAACAAGATAATGGCAAATTAATTTCAGCTAAGAGTCAAAATTCAGGTACTACATGGAGTATTTTTATAATGAATATAATTGTAATTATTGAAATTAATGTACTTAGGGACAAATAGAGTAGGTTCCAGAGACAGTATTATAAGAGAGCCCATTAAAATCAGGGTAGAGCATAGATCAATAGTACTTAAGAGACTGGTTGCTTTCAAACAATTCATATGAGAGAGGTTAAATTATATCAATAAATTATATTATTTCAATGAACAGTACTGGTAACAAAAGTTGAGAGCATAGAACTGAATCAGCTATTGCTCAGTTCAAACCAAAATATTTTTCCCTTAGAAAAAATCCTGCAAAGTTATGCTGCAATAGAAATGGCACACAGCAGCAAAAACAGAGTGGTTTGTTGCTCGCTGTAATTCACCAGTAACGGCTCCACATTTCCCTCTCTGTGGCATTGCATTTGCCACTGACTTCCTATGTAACCACTGTGGGCTTGGGGTCTGGGTTGCTTGTCCAAAATGTATTTGTGGCAGATCTTCCCATTGATTTGAATATTCTAATGACATGCAAAATAATATTAATGAAAAACCCTGAAACTCACGGAATAGAAGACTCTTCTTGAAACCATATATAAGGAGACGTGGGTGTGCAAACATACGTGCATGTATATGCATGTATGTATACATGTATTTTATACACACAAAAATCTTTGTGTTTCTACATTAAGCACCTACATACAACCAAAACTGCACACATGTAAGAGAAGGTAATATTAAAGAGACTATATGTAGAGAAGGAATGAGTACATTACAAACTTCTGGAGTTTGAAATTGATCATAAGTCAGTCTTACGAAGAGAAGATCCATTTATTACAGTGTCTTGCTAGCTCTGACTTATATTTATAATCTATCAAGCACTTAATCAAAATGTTACACAGCTTTGACAGAGAACTTTCCTATACTCTACAGGATATGACTGTAAAATGTCTTCCTTTCTTTGACTGCATGATTGAAAAATCAAGCTTTGAAATTTTATTTTAATAACATTGTTAGAGGTCTGTGTATTTCATTTCATTGTCAAAGTCTAATAGAATAATAAACCTTGATATTTCATCAGCCGTAAGTGTTTTCTTTTTTTCTCTTTTTTTCCCTCACATAATGGTTTTAGGATTTTAGTTACTTAGTAGATTTAAATTGTACTCTTGGCATCCTTATTATTGATTCAGTTATCCTTAACTTCCTTGAACATGTAGAGACATCCTTTCATGCTTATATGAGGTGGAAGTTTGCATAAAAGCTCCATCTAAATTATACAGACTCTCTAGAAACAAACCTCTAACTTAATCACTTTCTGGAATTTCTTTAACTTTTTCTGCTTTGACTTTTGCTGTGTTTTGGCAGATATAAATAAAAGAGTGAGTGCAGTAGGTGAGATAAATAATAAATGTTATCCTAATGTTCTCCTGAATATGGTCTCCAATTACAAGCAATTCAGAGGTAAAAACATTAAAACCAACCACTTCTGCAATGTAGTCCTTATTTTCTTAAAATCTCCACTCAAATGCTCTTGTCCATTTGTTTATTTGTTTTGTATGTGTAACTGGTAGTACTGATCACTAAAAGGGAAAAAGAAAATATCAGAGTTTCTGTTGAGAGCTTAGAATATTTGCAAATTGGCTTCATTTCTATCGTGGTCCAGTTACCATTAAAATATGGAACAGTTTTTTCTTTTTTTTTTTTTTTGTGCCTCTAGTTTACCAATTCTTGAATTCAGCATCTCAGTATTCCTTTTTTGCACCTGGCAATTTTAATCTGAAAAGTCCCTGAGTTTTGTAGCTGAGATTTGTCCTACATAACTATATTTTACCTTCCTCATTTTTGTTGCTTGTTTGTTGTTTTGTTTTTTTGGTTTTTTTTTTTTTTTTTTTTTTTTTGGTTTGGTTTGGGTTTTTCTTGTTTGGGTTTAGGTTTGTTGTTTTGTTGGTTTTTTTTTTTCTTACTGATATTATTCTGAAAAAGGTGGAGAAATAAGGAGCTGTTTTCTGGCATGTGCACCTGTGTGCTCTGATACCCATTTGAAACGGAAACCAAGGTGAATGATGGGAAATGCAAGTGACAACAGGTATATTTTAGCATTTTGACATAGAGCACATCTTTCAAGAGTGGATTTACGTTTCATCAGGGGAGACTTCTAAATCAGAGCCTGCTTCCTTTGTGAACTGGAGGGGCAGAAAGTTCAAAGGGACTTTAGCACAATCTTAGACTGTAAATATTATGTAATTGCATCACCTCTGCTTTAACCTTTTAGTTCTCAGCAATTCCAGATTCGTGTGCTTTTTTGTGTCCTTTCACACGGCAAGGTGAAATATCTGTCCCAATTTGTACCCTGCAGCTTGACCTCTGATCTAGATTGCTCACTCAGAATTCAGTTCCGAATGACTAGTGTTCTCTCAAGCAAAATCTACATAATCTGCTGTCAAAGACTGTCAAACAAATGGTTGACTTCATACAACCCATTTCAGTAAAATGATCAAAACATCAGAAAGAAAAAAAAAATCTCTCCTCGGGCTCAAAAATATGGTACAAAGATAGAGAAAATACTCTGGAAATGAAAGAAACCCTTAAAAAGGTAAAAAAAAAATATTCCTGGGAGTATGTAAATAGCTACAAAACGCTGAATGCATACTTCTAATTTTTACATGAATTGGGGGAAGAATTTTTTCATACTTCAGATTTGAATTTTGTAGATTTATTTATTTTATATATATTTATATATGTATGTATATATAAATCTCTCAGATCCAGCGTATAGTGCAGCTAACTTTGCTAAGAGGTACTAAAGAGAAAGCAATTATATGTGATCCAACAATTGCATGAGAATGATTTTTTAAAGCCCAAAAGCCTTTGTCTAAAAACATCACCAAACTGGTTTATTGGATATAAGCCACCATTAAAAGTAAGTTTACATATTAGTTTTCCTTGAGGGAAAAGGGCAGTTGATACATCCACTTCTAAATGTGATTACGTTTCCAGTGCTACGCTTATTTTACAGCGTAATTTCTTAGTAAATTATTTTCTTTTGTCCTTGTAATAAAGTTCCTTGGAATGTTAAACGAAGAAGCTGCAGGCATCCTCCATTTAATCCATGTCCATTAGAACTTGCACATTTTACTTTCTAAGAGCTGCACACACTTTTTGTACCTGGGGTTGTTTTCTTTTACTGGCTTTGTAAGTATAACAATTTTACTTTGTTCTTCCTCTACATATTTCTTTTTTTTTTTATTAAACCTTCAGATATACTTTATTCTTGCCCTGAGAAACAGCAATTCACTCTGCTAAAGGTAATGTGCTATTTCGCCTCATTATAATAAACATCAATGTTTTTACAACTGCAACAGTTCTCCACAAGTATTAGCATATTTTGGCTGAGGTATTGTTTTACTGTGACCTGTATAATAAGTGTCACATTAGCAACACAACAAATCAAACGTTTGTTAATTTCCCTCGCTTTCCCACACAGCTGCTAGTGTTATCGTGTCACCAGATTTTAATTAATATGATAAGTAACACTTGCAAGACAACAGGCTGATTTTTCCCCCCCGTGTGTATGTGTGTCTCTGTATGCACACGTGTAGCCCAGAAAAGCAGCAAATAAGAGACTTTTGTGGCAATTGCCTCGTTTGCGTTTAAAGCAACTCAGTATTAACAGATAATTCTCTTCCAGCTTGCCCTGAGAATCTGGTACATGAGTCTGAAAATACGCTACAAATACACTTGATTTGCCCATTCTACCATTTAATTTCTATATTTTTGAGCTTTCACTGCCTGAGATATACATAGCAGACTATTTGAATCTGCCTCATTTCTTTTGACCCTATATAAGTAATAACAAATATATGCCTGACTTATGAAAACCCTAGCTAGCGAGGATTTTTTTCAGGTATTGCATCCTACCAACTGAATTGCTTTAGTACAAGTCAAAAGTGCCATCTATTTGTAACAGCTAGAAATGCACCAAAGGCCACTGCTGGGAGCAGAGCATGTAGGATAACTGCATGCAGGATAATCATCCTGACTTCCTAGCCTACCAGGGTGGTCGTCAACAAGCCAAAGAAGAGTCAGCAAAGAGCTTGAGGAAATTGTTGGGAGAGGTTTAAACATACTTTCCTTTGGAACATGTTAACCATACTATGATCAGCATCTAGAATGGAATTCTGCACTTTTACAGAAGCACCTGGTCGTTTTTTAGCCTCTGCCCTGGGAAGTGTAGAAAGCAAACTACTTCAAGTTAAGCTAAGAAGCTTGCCACATTTTGCGGAGGAAAACATCTGAGCAGCAGTTCATTGCAACATATTTTTAATTCAGAGCATAAGTAGAGATAGGTGTATATACATAAACCCACAATTATATGTTATTATTGCGCAATTACGGAATACTCAAAATGCATTTTTATTAAGCACATGGTACAACTGAAACTGCCAGTAGCAAGTTACTATTCCTAGTACAATTTTGTTAGGCATAGGATGATGTCCTGAAGATTTCACCTCCACTACCACCAAGGCTTCCCAGTAAGTGGAAGGGTTCTTTTCAACATATATGAAAAGCAGGGCCACCCCTTGAAGAATTTTCACGTCAATTGTGTTCTCTATTTTAAGGGCAATATCGAGCTTCCTACCACCTTCAAGTGGGAAGGTTGAAGAATATAACATATATCAAAATGAAAGGAGAAAACCCAGAGCAGCAGGGATCTGAAAGCAGAAAAGTGAGATGGGAATGGGTCTTGCAGAGAAAATTCCCCTGCTGATATCAAAGGAAATAAAAGTGCACACAAAAAAAGACACAGAGCTGCCTTTTATACGGCCCTGTTATAAACTACTGCTGATATTAGGCTGCTGAATTTTAATTCCCTCCTCTGCTAAAATGCCCTTTTTCTTTTAACCTACTTCTCGTTATAGCTTGCAAACTGTCAAAGGCCCCAGAAGGTGGCTGCTGGGAGAAAAAAAAAATTCCCTGATAAACTCCCAGCATCTCTGCACCAGGCAGACCCCAAGTTAAATCACATGTGTGTACCAGAGGAAAGGAATGGCACTTGGCATTTTTTAATAAAGAAAAACGTTATTGAGCATTTCAGAAAATATGAAACAGGCAAAGACAATGTATTGGATGTGTTTAAATTACTTGTAGATACTATGACCTTAAAGCAGTCCTGAAGAAAAGGCATTTCAGAACTGTGTAATTCCAAAAATGACATTGAAATATATATTTATCCAAGCCTGGCAGACTGAATCTGTTCCCAATGCAGTTAATGTGACACTCCTAGTTGCATCAGGAATAAGATTGCAGTAGAGTGCACAAATAGTATCACGTCTCAGAAAATAATGTATTTTCATAGCAGTCTGGACAACACCTTGGTTAAAGAGTGTTATAGACAAGACAAATGAAACAGCAGTGGAGAAATGGTTGTGTAATAATAATAGCCATGTCTTAGGTGCTTCAGTAGGATCAATAAGGATTTTTATTCTGTGCTTAAACAGCTGTGAAAAGGCTGTCCCAACGTGGTCCTGGTTACTGGTGTCTAATCCCTTTGCAAAAGAGATAAGTAAATTGGTGTTTCTGTGCCTATAAATTAAAACATGCAAGAATATGAACATGCAGAATAAGCACTTCTATGCTTACATCTTCTGCCTCTAAAACAAAGTTTGAATGGTTTCAAGTTTATATATAAGGAAAATGTCTAGTATCTTGCAAATAAAAAGGAATAGTGACCAATCTACTGTTTAAGCAGAGAAGAGTTACTCCTGTGACCAAAGGAACTAAAATGTGGCTGTTCAAACTTTGCAACTCCATGAGCCGTACCAGTAACCTACCGAAAGCCAAGTGCCAACTTAATTTCCATAGCTATTTACATAACTCTAAATGCAAATCATACACCCATACAGGCATAATAATGGCATTGTTTGCATTTTTATTCCCTTTGACTGGCAAAGAGCAACTGCTTCTCTTTTGAGTTCTTTAGCAATAAAAATACCCACCAAGAACAACAAAAAAAAAGCAAGCCCAGAGTGGGCTAATGGTTATCCCTTTCACGGACTTGTGCAGGTACAGAGTCTGGGGTAGATGCAGCCCCAATTCCAATGAGGTTGCCAGCGTGCCCCACAACCCCCTGAGTCTGAGAAGCAGGTCTTGGGCATCAGTGCAGATGGGGAGAGCCAAATCTGCAGTTAGAAACTCTCTGACTGGGTTGAAAAGATGAAGACTGCAAATAGCTCACAGAGCTAGAGGCTGGAGGCTGCCTCTTTGCAGGAAGCTGTACACCATCCCCCTACAACACTTCAAAAAATATTCTTCAGTGACCTGACAATGCTTACAAACCAGTCTTAGAGAAGTTAATAATGAGAAAGTCTTTTCTGCTCCCTGTTATAGCTAAATCAATATTAATGGTTCTTTAGAATTCCTGGGAGAAAAAGCTCAGAAAACTTGATTAAAGGACAAATTTGAAGAGGATTTTCACCCTTCTTAGGCACAAAACACTTCCAGCACTCCAATCTTGGGGATAACTGTGTGGCAAGTTTGGTAGCAGGTGACAACGTCTCAAAGTTCCAAGTTCAATGTAGAGACTGGAACTAGCTGAACCAGTTTGCTAAATCCTTGCTTTCCTGAAGCACTACACCAGGACTGTTGAAAACAAAGAGATCACAAGTGCCTTCTTCAACTCTGTGGTATCCAAGAGCTACTCCACAACAAGAGCTTCCAACCAGTAAGTCTGCAGTTTTGTAAACTTTGGTGTTATTACTGCAATACACCAGAGCTAACACATATGCCCAGGATGCACTATATATGGACATAAGTAAGGACACTCCCAGCCACTTTCACACTCATGTTTGTGTCTAAGTTAAGTGTTTAAACTGGATTTCTATGTACAGATTTGCCATTCATCTGATAAATGTCTACAAAGAAAGACTTCTATCAGCTGCATACGTTCAGTGTGGCTCAAACACAAACTGCCATTCAGGCAAAAAATGTCAGCTTTAAAATTTTGTTTCCTGAAAATGTTAATTCATACCCACCCTCTGCTAATTCATAGATTTGCGTCAGTTTTTGGCACTGAGCTGGTAAAAACCTCTGCAAAATTATCAAGTGGATCATTTTCCAGATTCTGTCTGAGCTTTGCAGTCAAGCCAGACTTGCAGGAAGCATTTATAACTGTTTAAAAGGAGAAATGACCAATTCAGTTACCAAATCAGTGAGCTCCTGCCTCAGCTATGTAATCTATGCTAAGTAACTAAAATAAATAGAAGATAATATAGTGAATGATATGGAGGGGGTTCTGTTTGGTCAGTTAAAGTGTTTCTGAATTTATTGCAGAGTTAGGGAATACATTTCAACGAAGAACATCTCTTTTTTCTAGTGAAAAAATATGCGCTGTGTGTTTCCCTTTAAGAAGACTAGTCTACTCTGAAGATAGCCTGAACACTGTATTATGTGACATTCAAGAGGTCTGAGGAATTATGTGAGCCAGTAAATGATGCAGTAAAATTGTGTTCTTATGTTTCTTTTTTTTTTTTTTGTTAAATTCCTACAAAATTGTACTTGCAATGCAACAATCGCTTTGTCATGAATAGGGCCCTTTGTCATTTTTAGTTGACCCATCTCTGCTGTTGCAAAAATCAAAACAGAATTGATTTTGATGAACTAACATGAAGCTTTAGGGTAACACAACCGCCAGATGAACAAAAAGCTAGCCTCACCATCAGTAGGTAGATCGATACTGTACCTATGTCAGGTATATGTGGTTATAAAAAAAGAAGAACTAAAAAAAATCCAAAGCTACTCTCTTTTAAAATCTGAGACCTTCATTGTGTCTTGTATTCATCTGGGGTCTTGCTGGTCTTGTCATCAGGTAAGTTGTATGTCTCAAAAAAGGACATCCCTGACCTACAGCAATACATGTATATGCATATACATGTCTGGTCAAGAAACATTGAACACACGGTCCTCACATTTAACCTTGGATATTTCGTTCTTCTGTAAACAGTACATACGAATAAGCAGAGGATGCTATTCCTGTCTTTAAACAGGCCTGTGCTCATTAACAGGCATAATATTACTCATTACACAAACCATTCAAGTCAGTACAGGAGAACAAGTGGGAAAAAATAAAAGACCCTTACATCATATGTGGTACTTCTTGCTGCTGCTAATTTTAGTGATTGCATTTAGACTGGACATCTCATTAATTACAACATCCCTGCATCTTTTATTTCGAAACAAAAACAAACCCATTATTATTCTGCAAATGTAAAATTTAGGAAACAAGCAGTTATGTGGCTTGCTTGTAACCTGTCTGCCACGTTTGCCTCTCAAAATTGGCAACCTTAACAGTTAAGGGTAGGTGGACTGGTTTGTTGTATTGTAACCACAAGTTATGAGGTACTTAAGTGTGTCCTGTTGTGGGACATATTTCTTGTTTGCACCACAATGACATACATACTCTGTATCAGCCATATATAGCTTTAAACATTTCTAAGAAAATCTCCCCAGCATGTTAAAAATATATGCAGCAGCTAGGATGAAGAAATAAAAACTACTCTTAAAGTAGTTTGTAAAGTATAAGCATAGAATTACATGTGCTGGAAATAAACCATATATTCACTATGGGAGCATTAAGGGAACAAGTAGCCAAAATAAGAGCTCTCTTCCAGATGATGCTGCCAGATGGGAGGCAGTCCTACAGTCTTCACTTACACTAAAGGAAGGAATCAATTAAACAAAGGCTTTTGGATGAGGTTGGGAAGAACTGCCATAGTCTGCTCACTTTACTGCTTCAGTGTCTTCCAGAAAAAGAAGGCAAACTCATCTCAGTTCCCCTCACCTTGTGCCCTTCGTGTATCTTAAATAATTTGTCTACTTTACCTGAAAATAAAATTTCATCTTCAAAATTTTGCAGCAGCAAAATCTCCCCATATATTTCATTAATGGCTATTCATAGTTTTTATTTCACAAAATTAAAAATAGATATGATTAATGGTCCAATTTATTTTTTTTACTTTTTTATAAATCAATTTACTATTTGTTCTTAGACATGTGAAAAAAACTTGATCTATTGGTGTGTAAAAACTTGATAGCAGCAGTTCAATTTATTCATAATTTGTAAAAAAAGGCTCTTAAACATTTCACAGAAGCTCTAACACTTAAACATTATTTCTGAATTATTATCTAACAGGGGGAAGGGAGGCATAAGCTTGTTGAAGGTCTCTCCGTTATATAGATCTGTCCTCACTCCTTGTGAGAGCTCCACATTTTCCTACCTAAATTAACATCATCTAACGTAAATCATAAAATCTAATTGCATATTTATCTGAAAGACCAGAATTACTCTGAAGCATTTGTTTTATTCTCTCAGATCTATGTGATATGTCTTTAAAAAATTACCTTGTTAGTGAGTATTTGCTAAGGGACTGGACCCCAATTCCTTTTCTTTTCATACCCAACACTGAACTTCTTTTATTCTTCTATTAAAAATACTCTTGGGTAAATTTGACACAAAAAGCTGGGATTAAGTAATATTATAATGGTGACAGAAACAGAGAAATCAACAGTTAAAGCTCCCATTAATGTATGCACCTACTTCACAAAAGATGTTATTTTATATATCAATGGAATATGAGTGGCAAAGCAGAATATGTTTTTCTTGAATTTTTTAACCTATGGATGTTTGAGATACTTACACAGCTGAATGGGTCATCTCCCTGCTGCAAATCAGTTGAATTCTAACAGTAATAAAAACTATACCTAGGTTCAGTTTTGTTCTGAGCAAGTCTGCCTGTAAAAAAACTTAACATTTTTTGATGCTTTTCATTAGCCCTAAATGCTACACAGTGCCTTGGGTATAGTGGAACCTCACATTAGGACACATTTATCCTTATAATAGGGATGTTTTATGGGGAGACTCCATATCAAATCTGCCTGATCCTGGCAGTTGTTAAGCAGCCAGGATTATAAATAAATGCATACACTAGAATATTAAATGCAGCTGCAGGAAACTTTCTCAGCAGATGTCAAGCTGGATGATGATCAGTGCCTACAAAATGCCAGTCTTCAGTATCATCTTGGAGTATGGTTGGATAGAGATACTTCAACTATACTTTCTGTCAAAAATGTCTCAAGAAAGGGAACCAGTGGTCCAGTACACTCACATACAACTCTGGAAGATAGGGCCTGATGCTGCAGTAGCACTCTTTTTAAATGAGTGGTACATAGTAGCCATGTAAAGGATGTAAGAGGCAGTTTCATGTCTTCCCAAATGCTAAAAACAAAACAACTCCAAATCACCCTGGGCCATAGACCAGATGGAATAAACAAGGGATCCCCTATCTCAGGGGATTAGATGTTAAAAATCGGCATTAGAGTTGTTGAAAGGATAAGTCAATTAAGTGTACTAGATTTTTGTTCAGATGACAACTTACCTAAAGAACCTTCTATTAAAACTTTCTGAAATAAAAGTTTTGTTATAGGCTGAGGATGCTTATAGCATAGTTGGAGGATGTCACTTGCCATTGCATCACCTCTGTTAAAGGGGATTCTCATTTCTAAAATAAAAAGAAGGGAGAGCATTAAGGAGAAATTTATTTTTAAAGGAATAACAACTGTTAAATTGCCATTTTCTGCTTCCATGACACCTGACTGAACTGATAAAACCAGGAACTGAACTGCATTCCTTGAGAGCATTTGATGTTGCTCTATAGCCTTTCAGCACCAAAGCCACTACACAGTTCTCATTTTAGATGAGAACATTTTTTTAACTCTTACTCTCTATCCTCTGTGTACTCCTCCCTATCTTAAAAGGGGAGCTATTAACTCAGAAGGGTCTTGGGTTCACTTGAATGGCCTATTCTGCCTTAAAGATGGGGGCTGTGGAAAACATTCCAATGCTCTTAGATTTTAGCGTTTATTCCAGAGGATTTGTAGGCTGTAAGATTATATATTGACACCCACTTATCTAGATTTAAAATAGAAGAGCACAACTCCCACTGACTTTCTGGATATTGGATATCAGGCTGTCACCAATTTGGAGGAAAAAAAGGGTGAAAAGGGCTGGTTCAACAGCTTGAAGACAACTCCCTGCATGGATATGCTGAAACCCTCTTTTCATGCTTAGGCTGTCCAATGCCTTATGTTGGGCAGGCTGGCAGCCCCAGCTTGGGAAGTGGAAGAAGATAAGCCTGATACTCTCTGCAGATCTCGGATGAGCAGAGACTGGCTCTGAAAGGAACTTGCTCCCACCTTTCATGCCAAGGCAAACAGCTGCAGAGTTAAAACAAAAGCTTATTGTAATCGGTAGGCACTAGAGGTAAACTAATTTCAAGATAAAAAGACTGAGTGAAACAGGTATTTAACTGGTCTGTCTGCAGCCAAGTTATCTACTTGAATAGAGACCCACAGTCATTGGTTTGGAATATTTCTCAGCTAAACAGGAGACGCTGACATTGCTTTTATATAATATGATAGGAGCTTGAGTGCTGTAGACAAGCATCTCACTTGGTTTATCTTTAGAGGTTGTTTAGAGAAACCTGAAGATTAGAAGGTGACTTAATAATTGACTGCTTTGAATTCCCATCACCTGTACTTCCACCTAAAATGCTTCTCATTTGGAATTCATCTGTAGCAAGTACTACTGCCTTAAGCCTATTACTTTTTATTAACCATTTGTAAAATACCATTAAATCTTAACATAAACAGTGGTAACTTTCATTCTCTTTAAAGGAAGCGCAAAATACACTGAATAACAGAGACAGGAAATTAAATCCCACTTTCCTCAACCAAATACTTTTCCATTTCCCAGTCAGCTGAATTTGTCTTTACTTCGGTAAGAAGCTGGAATTCAAAGTCACCCTGCCTTAACTTTAGGCACTTACCTGAGGAAGCTAAATTAGAGCCTAGTTATCTTTCTGTCTTTATTGCATGGAGAGAACTAATGAAGATTCTCATAAAAATGTCACATATTCATTCATTATTAATATTCTTTCATTACCAAGTTTACAACATTAGGTGGGTTGTCTGAGATGAGATAAGAATACTCTTCCATGGCATTTTGATTTTTAAGGGCTGAATTTTCTGGGTAAAACAAAACACATAGGCTTGGGTTCAAGTATAAAAGTTTCATGGTTGCTAGCAGCTAGCTTTTTTTTCTGCAAGAATAATGACAATGTAGTGGAAAATTATATCAGGATAATCTTTCAAGTCCAAGGTGTTTGTTTTGGAAGATGACATAAACCGTGGCCTCGTGGTTAAGTCACTGCCTTTAAAGAGATCATATTGCTTTTCAAGTTCTGTTCCTAGGAGCAGGCAGGAGGAGGCATCATCTCTAGCACAGGACAAGCAGCCTGCAGTATTAGACATAAAGGGATCAAGAAGTATGGCAAAAAAGGCAATAAGTACAGCAGAATAGTAACTTGAAACTGATTCCCCAATATCTTTGGTGGTATTCCTTTCCTGGATTTGAAACGGAATTGTTGCCACCTAGAAAAAGAGTTGTGGCCGGAGGGCTTGTCCTCATGTAAAATATGGACTTTTTTTTAAATCTCAAAGACTTTTTCTAATATTTGTAAATCTTTCCTCAGGGACATATTGAGAAAAAGCCAATATCTTTACAGAGAGGATGTCCTACAGGTGCATAATAGAGATTAATATTTCAAACTGTCACTAATTTGGCTACCAGTAACT
The DNA here is from genome assembly GCA_039877255.1 of Loriculus beryllinus. Classification (NCBI taxonomy): domain Eukaryota; kingdom Metazoa; phylum Chordata; class Aves; order Psittaciformes; family Psittacidae; genus Loriculus; species Loriculus beryllinus. The sequence continues at coordinate 21,069 of JBCJKH010025837.1, forward strand.
TTTGCTTTGTTTCAACAGAGTAATTTGGTTGTGCTCTGATTATCTACAAAGGACTTCAGGACTACAGAAGCACCCACCAGTTAAGTTTCCTATTTGCACAGTCTAAAGTGCTTCCTTGGGGAATTAGAGGTGTTGTAATTTCATTCCATTCTGAATAGTCCAGGAGATGTATACTACACAGCAGATCACACTCAAGTCTGAAACTGCCTTTGAAATAAATGTGAGATTTACATTCTTTTGATTCTTCTTCCCATCCCTCTGGGAGTGGAGGGAAGAAAAGAGGGAAGAGGGGGAATAGACTGCATGGTCCTGATTTATGGCCTGGGCTTAAACCATGACACATGGCAAGGTTTTGGTAGCAGGGAGGCTACTGGAGTGGCTTCTGTAAGAATTTGCAAGAAGCTTCCACAATGTCCAATGAAGCCAATCCCAGCCAGCTCCAAGACAGACCCATCAATGGCCAAGGGGGAGCCCAACAGTGACAGTGATAACATGTTTAAAAAGGAGAAAAACTTACTGCAGAGGAGCATTTTCAGCTGGAGAGAGGAGTGAGAATACATGAAAACTCCTGCAGACACCAAGATCAGTGAAGGAGGAGAGGAGGTGCTCCAGGCGTGGGAGAGTCCTCTGCAGCTCATGGTTCAGAACATGGTGAGGCAGGCTGTGCTCCTGCAGCCCATGTAGGTCCATGATAGAGCAGGGGAATGCCCAAAGGAGGCCAAGCCAAGTAGTTTCGCCCATAACAGTAACTGGTGAGTGATCTCTCCCTGTCCTTATCTCAACCCGTGATCCTTTTGTTGTGTTTTCTATCCCCCCTCCAGCTGAGGAGGGAAGTGACAAAGCACCTTTGGTGAGCACCCGGTGTCCAGCCAGGGTAAACACACCACATTTCTTCATTCCTAGAATAAATATGTAAAAAAATCCAAGTGATTCTCTTAGGTAACTGAGCCTAACAATATGAAAACCTGTGCCCAGAGAGACTTCTGGCAATTTTGTCTCTTGTCAATAGAGGAGAAAGGCCATGAAACCTAAGATGGCCAGGCTATACATGTTAGTGAAAGCAACAACATGAAAGAAAATTAAAAAAGGGAGAGGAAAATGGAGAGAGAATCAGAAGTGGGAAGATGATAAGAGTATCACTAAAAAGCCACTCCTACTGTCATGGAAAGAGGGGGAGGGGATAAATACTTGTGTTTTTGTGAACTCAGTGTGTCTAAGAGCAATACTACTTTGAAAAGCAGGAGGGAACCAAGTTGCACACCATCAGAGTGTCAAGATGCTTGTGCTATGAATTAGAGATGCTGCTGCCCTCAGGAACAAAGCAACAAGGACTGCACTTTGCTTCACTCTAGCATACCTTTCTTGCCATCTCTGTCCTTTGGTTCCCTTTTAAATTACCAGCATAGTCCCAAGAGCTACAGAAGGTCATGACTCCTTCAAAATATAACTGCAAATATCTTAAGACACTCTCCAAATATTGCAGAAATATTTTGCCCTTATATTACTGTGCTATACATATTTTTCTCCTTAGCAAGTACACATTGGAATTACTATTTTTCTTTTTTTTTTTTTTTTGTCCTTTTCTCACCATAGTCACCCAGATACTGAATTTTATCCCTGCTGAGTGGAACAATAAGAATTTTTTACCATTATTTCAAATGTTTTTCACAAGCTTGATTCAAAAAAGGATAATTCCCCACTATATTTTCGGTCTGATTATCAGATGATGGCGGACAATAGATTGATAAGAGTCACTCAAGAAGATGCAAGCTCTTGTGTGTAACAGCCACTGCAATTATCAGACACTACTAAACTATTATTGATCCTGTTCACATTGGGTGATAACTGAGCATTTTCCACTTATTTAAAGTGCTGTTAGCCAGAAACTCCCATCAATGAAAAGCAGCAGATGAATTTCTCCAAACATAGTTCAATAAATAATAGCACATATAGAAGGTCCATAGTTCCTCAATCTCAGTGAAACCACGAACTGTGAGGCACAAATATACAATCCAGTTGTTGCTAAATGGCTGATTACAATAGAACAGGAACCTCCACAAGGTCATTTAATATGTAACCCCAGTATCACTGACAGAACAATTGTAACCTTCCAGAAACTAGGAAAAGGAAAAAAAAAAAAAAAAAAAAAAAGGCTGTTGCCTCATATAGCTTCAATAATATCAAGAAGAAAAAAAACTCTGTCCAGATCAAAAAAAGTGGACTTGTCCCTATAATACCACGGGGCAGATCTCATTGTCTTAATCGCTAAAGCAAGGTTTCTTATATATAATTGTATTATTTCAGAGATATGTAAATCTGTGCTTAATATTAGACTGGTACATTTTGATAGAACTATAATCACAGCAAAAGTGGTCCTTATCAGTGAAATTCATATTACTTTCATTTTGTTCTCTTTAATACAGGGGACATACAGGATGTGATCTGATATTCAGTGTATTATATTTCTCAAGCAGGGCCAGTGGCAACATAGCAGTGGACTACATGTAAAGCTGGCTATTAAGGATATTAACTAGTAATTGCTTAGAGTAATCTCTCTAAATAATCAGTAATTAAAAAAATAAATAAATTGGCTGACCATTGTGATTTAAGCTCAGATTAAAATTGATAAAAAAAGTCAATTGGAATAGTTTTAATTATTTATGGTGCTATGCTTTCCTTTAACAGAAATGTTGTATATTATAGTGTGGACAAAACAGATAATTTGTAGTGACAAAGGAAGTTCTTTTATTTGTTGAACAAGTAATGGACAGCATTTCAGGTCAAAAATATCCTTTCTTGATTCAAATAAACACTTAACAAAACATGCTTCTTTTAATCCTCTATCATCACACCAGTGAGCCCCTTCAGCTATGTGTGTAGAGTCTGAATGAACAGATTTGGGTTGAAACCCTTCTCAGCTATTTTTAGAGATGAACCTTTGCAGCTTATGTCCAAGGGAAAGGAAATAGTGCACAGATTTTTGTGTTTACCAGACTACAGCTGATGATGATAGCATGACACTCAGCTTTGCCTTTCTGGGGTCTAGCAGCATGGGAATTAATCTTGAAAGGGTAACCACAGGTCTTTGAAGAGTCCAGTTTCTGCTCCTCCTGATCCATGGAGAGGCAGGGCAGAGCTCACAGGACTTCTAGTATCAGTGCCTTACTAATAGTCAAAAAGGATGACTGGACCCCTGACTTCAGCAGATGCTCTTCTGACCTGTTTCAGATGTTGTTCAGGTAAAACATTCGTCACTGGGTTAAATCTCTGCAATACCCATATCTAGTCAGCACAGCAAGACAGACAGCAAAAAGAACCGGCCAATTACCAAGAATTCAAACAGACAAAAAAACAAACACACATAAAACCAAAACCAAAACAAGCAAAAAGCTGAATAAAAGCAAACCTGAATTAAACAAAACTGAGTAAAGTTCTTCTGGAATTGTTGTGAGGTGGACTAGAAGCATAAATAACTTCTTTATCTCTATTTGATGCAATATACTGTTTAATTTATTAAAAAGTAAGTACACCTAAGACTCACACCTCCATAGCAACAGCAACAGAATGTACCCAGTCATCATATAAGAACACCTTACAAAAAAACCTCAGACAACTCACTGATCACACACACCTCAACAGCATATACCACCAGTCTTTGAAAACCACGGAGAAGGTCATTAAGAAATTGTAAACTGTTCTGAAACCCTAACCCTAACCCTAACTTCAAAGATATATTCCTAATACAAATGCTCCTATTCTTTAAGTAACCTTCTCATTTTCTTACACTACAAACAGATGAAAGTTTCTATAGTCCAAAAAATACTGTATGGGTCTATGTCTTGCCTGACTAAAGCAGGAAGCCTCCCAACTCTTCTGTGGGCAGCAGAGTTGCCAACTCTTCTGATTGCAACATCAGAATAGCTAAACAAAACAATCAAAATCCTTGATTCCAGTACTTCTCAGCACACAGAATACTTTGCACAGAGCTCTCACAGAAATTTAGTAGGCAAAACTTAACAAGTGCTACGAACTAGAGTGAACTCACACATCCATACAAACCAATTAAAGACCCAGGTGTTCACCAATCACTCTCTGATCTCTAATCCTGCTCTTCAGTGGAGACCTGCAAAAATATCTTCAAAAAGCAACTGTAAAATATAGTGTCCCTGGGTACCAGAAAACATGAGTTCTTGTAAGATACAGTTTTTGTTTAGGGTTAAGGTGTGCATCTCCTTCTCCAGATCTAAAGATGGGATTGTATGCCCGAGTTTGCCTACATTTTGAAGCTATACTGGCTGCTCCAATTGAGAGATACTGTCTCTGTCTACAGAACTTATCTGATTCCTTTAGGCAGCTATAACAACAGTAGCAGAAGAAAATAAGTGTGTCCGCTTGATCTCAACCCTTTCTACTCTTGGCTTTGTGGAAACATATTGTAAAAGACCATCCACGATGTTTAAATTCTAAAATTAAGAAGAATATCACAGCTTCATTTGGGACCAAAACTAGAAATAGCAACCAGTTCATTGATCCATTTGTTAAATTGCACTGCCTAAGCCCATGAGCGATAGTTTTGTAGAAGTCCTGCACAATGCAGAAATTGCATGTGCTCACTGCTGTCTTGCTCCAAATACTACTATCTGTATGCTTTAGAAAGCCACTTGCTCTGCAGTACTGGGACCGTAACATTCCCCTTTTTACTGTATTTGCTGGTTAATTTTGTTGAAATACTGCATCTAACAGAAAAGCTGGTGCACCCCACATTCCACAAATATATGTTCAATGAGTGAAGATCTGGGGAAAAAAAACCCAAACAACTGACATGCTTCTGAATTATTCTGATGGGAGAATTTCTCTGCTAATTCATGAAGGGTTGAGCTCCTGAGTAAACTGCTCTCCTAAAACCAACACAAAAATGCTTTTACACTCAGACAGCCTGGATCTGCAAAATAGCCGCCTTCCTATCTTCCATTAAAAGGCTTCAAGCAGAACAGCAATTTGCAAGTGTGTCACTATCAGACCTTGAGTTCTTCAGCAGCAGGAGGAGGACATCACTCCAGGCTCAGAGACATGTTAATAATACGTTTTAGAATAGCATAACTACTGGCTTGAAAACTCATGCAATAAATACACATTTTGTTACAAAAGAAGACTATTTATACTGATGTCACTTTAAGAAATATAACAACTTTGGCAAGTGGAAGTTCATTACAGCTCGGTAGCTGCTCATACTAAAGAACCAGAGAACAGAATTGTAAGCCTAAAAAGACTGAAGTGACTTCTAGTTAGATCTAAGCATATCAGATTAATCGGGACTTTGTCTCTTTCATTTGGGTAGTATGTATCTCTGCCATTTTAAATTTGATGGGGGAACAGAACACCTCTGCTCTGCATCACAGGCATCATTCACCAACAATCAGACTCATTCTTATATAAAATCTAAAAACACTTTTCAAATGTAAACAGGTGTTGCTATTCCCATTTTACATATAGTAAGGCTAAAAAGGTGATTTCCAAAGTGATTTTGTCAAGATTAAACTGCTCAGGACAGTTAGGGAAGGATTTTCGAGGGCTTGTGCCGAGGTCCTTTACTTTGAGCTCAGTGGTACCACATTAACATCAGATCAAACCACACAGCAGTAAATCAGACTCTGAGACTCCAAACCTGTAAAATTCATCAACACAACCTACAACAAGCACTCAATTAAAATGAAACTGTTTTTTCATTTTTTTGTAATAGTGCAAACTTCCTCTACCACACACACCTTTTGATTTCTAAGACTTCAAAATCCTCTTGGTAATTGTTTTCCAGACTTCTTGACCAACTATGATGATTTTTCATTTTCCTTGTACTAAATACAATTTCTTATTCTGTATTCATCTTTCTGTCTCATTTCAATGTAGGCTGAGATTTTCCAATATTTACTTAATTTTCCAAAGCTAGAGCTTTTGGTACAATGACAGGTAGCCCAGGACTGCCATCATGCTCCTGAGGGCAGCAATGTCTCCCATAGCCCTCACTTCAGGAGAACTTTCCCCACTTCAGGCTGCTACAAGGGTCCACCACTGCACAAGTAAACTGAAAGTCTCGCCCTGCTGCTTCCAGATGACAGGTGGAATGTTGATAGATATCTGTATGTCTATTTCTCCAATGCCTTCTGAGAGAAGCACTAAAAAGTATTTAATAAGGCAAGCTGAAATGATACTTACGAACAATCATGGAATATGTTTCATCAATTAAAAGGACTCAATCCACCTTTTAGTTTCTTTTTTACCTTCCTACCCTGATGCTCATTCTTCTCCATTAAAAAAAAAAAAAAAAAAAAAAAAAAGATGAAAAATAAAAAGAGATTTTTTGGGTTTTGTTTTTTTTTTTGGGTTTTGTTTTTGGATTTTAAAAAAAGAAACCCCAAATTAATGGTAAGGATAAGAAGCATTATGATTGACCACTGCAATGCATTATTCTAGTCCAGCCAGATCTTCTTGCACAAACACTTAAGCAAAAATAGAACAGTTAGACTAAAAGAAATTATTCAAACACTGGCCCCCAGTTCACCCACTCCAGTTTATCTTCCAAATCCTTTTGGAGGCCCACTTTCTTGGATAGTCTCTAAGAAAAAACTTCACGAGGGGATCTCAGAACAGCAGCAACTGTAAGACCCTAGAGGACTTTATCTAGTGAAGTTTGCTGCAGATGCAACCCACACATCTCACAGCAGAGCCACAAGAGCAGGGAAGTGACAGACTCCTACCAAAAGCAGTGCGCAAAACAGAACAAACTTGGGCTTGTAAACTGAACTGCAATAGTCTTAGTTTTAATTACAAGCATAGTTTCTGATCCTCTAGCAGCAGGGTGCAAAAATGCTAGAGGAACAAGTGAACAAAGAGAGTCTTGACATTCGCTTCCTCTTACTACAGGCATGGAAGGCATCAGCAAGAAGCTACAGTTCGGTATCACACAATTACGTGCCTCATTCATTAGTACCACATCATTGACTACACCATGAAAGAAATGACAAATTAGCAATTTCACAGGTCTAGCATAATACTATCATTTGTATCACAAAGTCAGCAAAATCTAGCCTCCAATAATTCAGCTCACCATTCTAACCTAAGTATGGCCATCAATACTGTTTTTTTGTGCCTTGTACTAATCACTAAAGTCAGATAATATGCAAGGTTAATGGTTGCAGACAGTCTGGGGAAATATCCAAGATCTGATAAGGAAACCCCACATTATTGCTGTTCTATGTGTGTATATCCCAACCAAGAATAGGCAAAGGAAGGAAATCAATGCTTCAGGCAGTTATAATACATCTCTTGGTGTAACATATAAATTGGCCCTTCATTGCCCATTCACATTTCAGTTAATAAATAGTTCAGACATAGGACACATGGATAGTGAAGAAGTGTAACCATTGTATGTTTGTCTCCCTTACTTTAGATTTTTGCTGTCTTAGTACAACAGACTCTATCCAGTGTTTTTCAATTACTTCACTAGCCTTTTAAAGAAAATAAGAAACGATGCTTAATCCTGATCAGTAGTTTGTTATGCAGTCCACCACCTGAAAGGAACTTGATGCATTTTTGCTCATTTAAACAGATAATCAACCAGGATATTCTCATTCTAATTGTACCTCATCATTGCTTACAGTTATGAATATATATTTCAACTCCATAACAAAAAATCCTTTCTTTGATACTAGTTATAGCAGACTGGATGTTGATTTTGTTTTATAATTAGTACTGAGCTATCCAAGGATACTCTAAAGTAATTTGCAGAATAAGAAGTCTGACCTCAATACACTCATGCACATTTTTTAATGTAGCCTTGCTGAGAATACATAAATTCATATCATATAAATCTCTACCTGTCCAATGGTTCCTAAAACGTCAATGTTACTCTGAAAATTTAAGTAAGCTCTTTTTCCCCACTAATGCAATTGCATCACTTCACTCTCTGCAAAGCAAAACCAGGGTGGCAGTGTATTTAATGTGCAACTGTACCACTAAATGCAATGTAAAATTAGCAGCTTTGATGTAAAATAAATATAGCTTATCTCACCAGTGACAGTGAGAAACAGACAGTCTCTTAAGACTGTGAGTTATGACAGTCTCTCCAATGAGTGAAAAATCATCCCTGTGCAGCTGTCACTGGCGAGATTTTGCTTTTCTTTTTCTCATGGCATGCAAGTGCTTCAGCATAGTTGGAACCACCATGCTGGTGGCAAAGAAGGAGACTGATTTAATACAATGAAGTGTGCCCTTTTGTTCTTCACAGTTTTCTTTGCCATATATCTATATCTATCTATCTATCCAGCAAAACAAAAACCACAAACCAACAAACAACAACAAATAAACACAACAAATCTTTTTCTTGGGGAAAAAAAAAAATAAATGTGCTGGGCCCAGCAACTAGTTCATATTAAACTAACATATTATTTGAAGAAGGGATTAGAAAATGACAAGCACACAGAGCTAAGGATTAAGAGACGTCTCCAGTGCTCACATCATGTAGAGCATGACTTATTTTTCCAAATGTATATAAGTGTACCTTTACTCACTTTAGTATAAGAAATTAACAGTGCTGTTCTTTAAGGACAGCATCACAGTACCAAAGGAGCTTCAATACCAGCTGAGCACACTGCTGTTTCGGACACCATGCAAACAAACTCAGAACAAAATATCGTTCCAGAAAGTTTGCAGTCCAAATGAAAGAGTTTGCAATGTACACAGTATTGCCAAGAAGAAAGCAGATCAGTAAGAAGTACTTCTAAATCCTGGGAAGTGAGGCTCTTTTTATCGTGCAATTGTGAAATAGACACCTCTGCCTTTCAAAATATTCTTGGAAGTTTCAATTATAGCAATGTTAGACAAACACTGGGTGATAAATACTAGTGACCGAAAGAGACACCTAGCATGTCATAGATATCCTTAATCACCTGTTTCTGTCTAACTGCATGGCATTACACACCTATAATGCTTTTCAAGTCTGTGTGGGCAACAGATATTGCAGGCCACAGGACATGAACAGGGTGTCACAGTACAGTCATTTCTTCCACAAGTGCAAGACCCAAACTCAGTAGACTGCACTCAGACTAAAAGAATAAAATAATACCTGCTAAAGGATACCTGTTAAAATCTACGTGAGCAGCATTTGTATTGCTTTATCTATTTGCTGTGTATTTTTGAATGAGTTGACTACGAATTTATTTAATAAAATATTTTGAGGGACCTTTAACAGTGCTCACAGATCATCCTCTCTTTCCCCTGTCCAAACAAAAAGTTCCTGGCAGTTCGTATGTACACTTGGCCCCTCATGTTCACATCTCAGAGAAATGAAAGAGGAGTGGTGAAAATTCAGTGAATCCTCGGAAGTTTCTCTAACAAGGAGAAGGCAACCAAGCTCCTTATTTCAGATCTGAACTCCATTGCAGCCAAAAATGCATCTCATATGCAGCTCATTTTGCAAGTGTGATACTGTTCTGCGGTGGCCCATAACCCATTTGTGAACAACTAATTGCATGAGAACAACTTGAACAGGTTTTCTTCCTCCTGCTTATACTTTCTAGAAAATGTATTCCAGTAATAACAACTGTTCATTAGCCAAATATACAGCAAACTCTTCCTTAGTCCCCAATTTTGATGTCCCTTTGCTCATGGCTGTTCTTTCCCTGGTCTTGCCAGCCATCATCCCTCCGGGCTCTTTTAGTTTAGGGCGCTTCTGAACCAAACTCTCTTCTGCCCTCAGCCTGTCTCTTATCTCGACCTAGTGCTTGTCTACAGGAAGTCTACAGGCCCCTCTAAAATATCCACTGATTTCTATATGATAGCAAGCAGAAGAAACCTGTCTGCTCTAACACGCCATTACCCTAAATGTAACATTTTTCAAAGAATTATTCTTATGTGCTTTTTCTGATCCTTTTGATTAGGCTGACCACTGCATGAATGCCCACAAAGCAACCCCCATAATCTCCTTCAAATTCTTCCTCAAAATACTCACCCAAAATAGACAGACTACCAGTGGCCTATGGTTACAGATGTACACAATGACCAAAATGCTCTCCTTGCTTTTATGTACTCTCCATGCGTTACCTATTGTGACTTACCTGGGAGGAAAATGTTGGAGAATAAACCTTTATTTGTTCTAGGTTTTTCTAAGAACTTATATAATGGCTTGTTTCAAAGCTTATAAGCTAGCCTGAAGAGCTGGGGAGTTCCATTTCAAAATACTTCATTAACTGAAAAAAGTTCATTGAGTTACACCTTTCTAAGAGTCTTCAAAAGAGAGATCTAACAAATATTCATCACCCTTTTTTTCTGTCTGGAAGATGAGGACAGATGAAAACCTTTGCTGAATTCCACTGACAGAGGACTTACTTATACCAGTGTCAAAGATAATCACTGCTGACTTTTGACAATGTGGTCTTTCTCTGGAGATTACCAGTGGAAACACTATCTATCACTTGCATCTTTGTGGTCTGGTACAGTTAAAGTCTTCTTTTTCAGGAACAGAAGTTCTGCAGCAATATGCAGCAGTTCTCTGACGCAAAAACTACCCTGACATTTGCTCAGTTATTAATGCAAGCAAGTTGAAGTTGAATCCTAGACCTACCATCATACTGAAAAAAGCAGCTGGATTTCAAGGGGCAAAGAATAATAACACAATTATTCTTAAAAAATACAAGAAAAAAATTGACCATCAATCTGAATTTTCCTTCTTTCACTCAGCATGAGAATGATGCAGCCTTAGATTAACTCATCTGAAGAAAAACAAGTTTGGCCACAAGACCTCAAAGAGGATGAATTTGCTCTATACCCTTTGCCATTATCACACAGAAGACCTGAAAGGGAATGAGAGACAGCAAGGCACAAGGCAGGTGGGCTAGAAATCTGAGCAAAAGAAGCAAGGCCCAGGTGAGAAAATATTTTACCATAGTTTGAGGTCCCTTTGCATATCTATTTGCACACAGGACAAGCTCTTACATAATTTTTAGCCATACCTTAGTCCCAGGTGACAGTGGACAAGGATTTCTGTTGACCACAACAGAACTTTCAACCTCCCCAACACCCCAAAACAGGTTGAGACTTACAATAAAGTCCCAAGACAAAATGCAGAAAAACTATGCATGTAGGAATCCCAAAAGGCTTGGTTGGTTGGTTGAATATTAGTAAGAGGATTGTCTCTCCAATGCCAGTGCCTTTCAGTGCTATTTGTGTTTTGGTAGGGACATCTGAGGACTGAAACGACCACTAACTTTTTATATAAATCAGTGATAAGTTTCATAGTTCAGCAGGACTAGAACTTCTCTGCAAGTGAGCAAGCCCTAATCGTGCAAAGTACTGATGCCTTTTTTTAGGATAGATGAATAATAGCTCTCTTCAAAATCCTGAAAACAAATGCTTTGCATTGCTTCTCTCAAAAAGGAAAGGATGTGAAGGTTCAAAGTACAATTGTAAGGACAGAATATTGTCTAGCCTGTTTATTGCAACAGCTAATTGGAGCTGGTTTATGGTAGTTTTCTCAATTCTACTGCTTACCTTTTTTTTCCAACTCCTAGTAGTGCAACAACACTTAATTGCTTTCCCTTGGTCTTGGAGATATTGTATTTGGTTATTATGTACTTCTGTTCTATCTTTATATCATTCACAGTTACGGGTCACAAATCAGTCTTTTACAAAATGTTCATTACCAGCAAGAACCTGATTTGATGGTTAAAACTTTCACTTTATCCACCTCTCCGCCTCCCCCCCCCCCATTTATTTTTTAATTCATAATGGTTGCAATGGATTTTAGCACCATTTTTGTTCATTTGTTTTTCTAAGCAAATTATTAGATTGCAAGAAAGATCTATGAAATATCACTTAGAATCATAGAATCATTAGGGTTGGAAAGGATCTCAAGATCATCTAGTTCCAACCCCCCTGCCATAAGCAGGGACACACCACACTAAACCATGTCACCCAAGGCTTCGGCTAACCTGGCCTTGAACACTGCCAGGGATGGAGCACTCACAACTTCCTTGGGCAGCCCATTCCAGTGCCTCACCACCCTCACAGTAAAGAATTTCTTCCTCATAAATAGAAATACATAGAAATAGAAATAGAAGAATAGAATAGAAGAATAGAATAGAAGTACGTATTTCCTAGAATCATAGAATATTTATCCATGCAGAGTGCAAAACCACATAAACACATGCCACATGAACAAGAGTCCAAAGAATCCAATTTAACAATAAAATAGTAGTTCTAGAGGAAGGAACAAAAGGTTCCTTTCCTTCTACCTCCAAGAAGCCCTTGAAGCCAGCTCTGCCCTCATCATGTGCAACCTCAACTTGCTCAATACAGCAAAAGAGATTCTCAAGTTCAAGTTAAAAGAGCTCGGCTTTCTGCTGAGAAAAGGGAAAAGCTGTTATTTATAGTGGTCAGGAACCTGGTGCCTTTTGAGTACTTCTCAGCTACTTAATTGTTGGAGCTTCCGTTTCTCCCTGGGCATGCACCTGCCTTCAACATGCTCTCTTACATGCTGTTTCCAAAAAATATTTTACAATGGAAATATGTCTTCCAGTTGAATTTAGGCCTGCAACAGCCAAGTCACTTTTCTCTGGGTAGGGCACTCAAAAGCAATTCTCAGGCTCCCTGCAAATCTCCAGATCACAAACTGGTAACCACTCTGAATCAGAAAATGTTGTCTCTTCTGTCTCTAGAAACTGCAGGTTACAGACCTAGGGACTGAAAATGATGCCAAATTATTTCTTTTCTCCTCACAGAGCTCTTGCCTTTACCCATTAATTTTAAAAATGAATAGGTGTTTTGTTGCTGGACTAAATTCTATAGAACACTTATTCTGACCACTGTATTAATCTTTCACAGGGTGCTCTGAACAGAAGACTAAGACCAAACAGTATCAATAAATTTACTATCAAATAATGGGTTATCTTACTTAAAATATTCTGTAAAAGCAAGAATAAACACAAACAAGATGTGCTCTGGTTCCACTCAGCCATTCTTCTAATGTCTGCTCTTACGCAGCTCTCAGTGGTTTTCACTGGAGGATGCCCTATGTCAAGCTGCACTTCAAAGGAACTGGATTTGGTTCTACACTCTTTTGAGTCAGGGGATGCCAGACTTCAAATCCCCACATCTCTTGTCTCAATTGCATTTCTTTTTTAAACTCATCCCACTGTCATTTGACTGAGAGTTGAGACCTTTCCGTTCTAGCTGGAAAGCTGCAGTTTGCTCTACATTCATACACCATTTTCAGTAACTTCTGCCTTACAGTAAGTGACAGAATATGGGTTACTTAATAGCTGGGTTTTTCCCCTTGCCATATGGGCTTTAATTAATAACACAGGATTGGGACCATTAAATTTATTTAATTCTGATTTACAGGAATGGAACTGTCTGCTATATGTAGAAGAAACACAGATAAACAAAGTTGAACCATACCTGACATGTTTTTCTCTTTTTATGTTACTTAGCTGGAAGATAGCTTACAGTATTTACTACTTGGGATAAATTACATTTCTCTATTTTAGATCTGTGAAACTGCAACGAAACCTGTATGAATAAAGGAATTCTGAACAGCTCAAAACTTTACTTTCCCTCACATAAGTTAAAAAAACCTCTTAAGGTTTCAAGAGAAAATGAGACCAAGGGGGACATCTTTAACCATAACCTTAATTTCTTATGAGAAAGAAAGGATGAGCAGATATTAACATCAGCAGCTGATTTCAACAGGTAATAGAATCATTAAATTCAAGTAAAATAGTTACCTGCTGAAGTTAAAAAAAATAATCCAAAACCTGACTATAAAACCTCCACATAATGCACAGTGGGGCAGAGTAAGGGCTGAAGATTTGCCACTGGACACATGACTGAACTCTTAAGGTCAAGTACAGACTAATCAGGGTTTTAGTCTGTAGGATCCTGTTTCTAAGAGCCCTTCACAGCAGGGACAGGAAAAG
>JBCJKH010025844.1:4415-29315 GCA_039877255.1 Loriculus beryllinus
CCGTTTTAAAGCTCGCATGGTACTGCATCTGTCCAGCATTAGATTTCCAGGTTTGGTTTATGGGTTACTGTTTGGGTAATTTGGGGTTGATAAAACAAGTTTTCTGGGTTTGGCTACAACAGCAGTTATTGTTTCTAGTGACAAAAGTATGAGAGATGAAGGTATCTGTGACCACCAAGTATAACAGGGTACTGGTGATAGCATTACTTATTTTTCTTTTTCATCTCATCATTTTGCAGTTATCCTGGTGGGCTTGAGGCTTGTGCAACTTAAGACAAAATTTGATGACTAAAAAGGAGAATCATAAAACAACCGAGAAAATGAATGTTATATGCCTTAAAAGTTCAAGATCTTTATGAGACTTAATACAGATGAGGAGTCCCCATGGAGACCTAAGTTGTTGTCTGAGGTGAAAGGTCTCTGAACAGACATTAATCATGCTGCATTTATGGTACAATGAATCCGACAACTTTAAATTGAAAATCTTCCATGCTTATAAAGGGCTGTGAAGTAAATTGTGATTTCAGCAAGCTGTTCCTGGTGAATCAAGAACAGTAAATTATACCTACTCTTGTATCATTTGTAGATGTCATTTCACTGGAGACTAGACCTAATTCCTAGACCCAACTCCCACTGATTTTTAAGGGGGCCTTTGCAGTGATTTCACTGGGATTTGGATCAAGAGTAGCTGATGTAATACAAATATGTTTCTCCATGAAGTAGAGAGTTGGGTAAATTTTGTTATATCTGATCCCTTACTGCACAGATACTATGTTTGTTAAGTGGGGGGAGAGTAGGGATGGGGATTATAGGACATTCAGGTGAAAACATTCTTACTAATAGTTTCAAAGCTCCTGCATAGTCTTGGCTTATGAACCCACTGCATTCCCTCAGCTGTGTCTAGATCATGGTTACTGAGTGAGACATTTTATGTGAGATAATACACCATTTTTTACCACAATTGCACTACAAGGTAGCTAAAAAAAAAAAAAAAAAAGAAGTCCTGTGTCCACTAGAGTTAGTTACATCATGAGGTGGTCTGGGCTACTCAAGGGAAGGAGTTGGACACACTGAGTGTAACTGAGTGCTGGTGAGAAAATCAAACACCAGCTTTTGTTGCTGAGCAGCTTTATGCTGTGACTGACTTCATCCCTGAATGTTTTTTGAATGGGAAGGAGAAAGAAGAATCTATTTAGAGACTGAGGAGGAAAAACAAAGGATTCCTGTAAAGGTGGAGGGCATAGTAATTTCTAAATATGTAGTTGGAGCAGGCATGTTGTTGTCTGGTAACTTCTGAGTCACGAGTCAAAGGAATACGTTAGGAGTAAAGGTGTCTGGTAATTTGACAAGCTCTTTTATGCTGTAACCCCAGATGTCCTTCTGTGAAAGTGCCTTAATAACATTAATTCATATAATGGCATGAAGTAGCTCTTGTTATTTTTAGTTGTCAGTAATTCTGTGTTGTCAGTAATGCTGTGTTACCTGTATGCAGTTTTTTTAAGAGCTTTTAGTTCTGTTATGTTCCTGCCCAAAGGCTGTTCTCTTCTACTGGGTAGGCCAGAAAGGTACACTGCATGAAAACATTCTGGTGTTGAGCTTATATGTAAAGCAGAGCTCTCTGTATAAATGAACTTACTTTGGTACTCAGAATTTGCATATAGGAGTGAGAAAATTGAAAAGCTGATATATCCTAAAGCCACAAAATAAAATTCAACCATGTTAATGCAATAAAAACTTTGCAATATATGTTCGTAGAATCATGGAATAGTGGACATTGCAAAATACAGTTGTTGAATTAGTTTATTCTGATCTCCTCTATTGTGGGCTTTCCAAATAATGTCTGTTTAAAAAATTACAGCATCTCTAAGACCAAAATGCCGTTAACTAGAAATGAAAGTGAAGATTTAACAAGAGAATAAATGCCTTGTCTGTCTTGAACAAGATGCACAAAAGAAACAAATAGTATGTTTGGGAAAAGTGAATGTCTTTTAAATGGTTCCCAATTATCTGCTTGAGCATTTAAGGTGAGGAATTAAAATCAACCAAAGTCAAAAAAAACCCCGACAGTATTTGCTTCACAAATACATTAAGTTGAGCAAATATTAGGAGGATGACATTCATAAAGAAGAAACTGCAGTTTAATTAGCTTGTGTCTGGGCTTTCTTAGTTTTCCTCTTTGTCTTCTTCCCCTTTACAGTATTCTCTGTAAACACAAATGACCATGTACATGTTCAAAAACATTACTAAGCTATGGTAACTAGATCAGGCTATATTCTGTATCCATTTGAAATGAAGCATATGAAAGAAGAGAAAAAAAAACCCACTGTTGAATCAGTGCTCTCAAGAATGTAAGTAGTATATCAACAAGCAGTGACAGCAGGGAGGTGATGATCAATTCTCACACACACACCCCCACCCACCCCCTAATGCAGTGAGAATGTGTTGCTCATAGCATAAAAAGTGTCAAAATGCATAATACCAGATGTATGCAATGATACATTCTCAGGATCAAGAAGAGCACCAAGAGGAGGAGCTTTATGGTTGTTAGATGACTTTTTCTCCAAAGGTCTCTTTCAGCTGCAAAGATTCTTACAGATGTCAGTGAACTTAGTTAAAATATATATAGCATATTCTGAACTTTAAGTACTGGAAGGAGAACTTTCTAGAAAGTATTTGTCAGTGTTTTGTCTGTAAGTTAGAATAGGAAATATTGTTCATTACACGTTTGAAGAAGCAGAAAATACAAGTTATTAGAAGAGCATTAGAAATGTAGTTAAGCTGCTGTTGAAACGTCATTCCTACAGGTCAATTTTCTATAATTGGAGTCTAGTTAATAAATCAGCTGTTGCACAAACCAGAAGGAAATCAGTTTCACGTTCCCATAGCTGTGTTGGCCCTTACCAGTGCTAGGAAAATGAGACTTTTTTCTGGTTTCTGCATCAACAGAGTTTCTAGCTTGGTTCTGCATGCAAAACAATTTTCTTGGAGTGACACGTCAATAGCACCTTTAAGTTTGGATACAGGAAACCAAGTAAAAACAGTGCTATAATGCAGGCATGGTCTGGGATTTACGTCTGGAAGGAATTTTGGGTTCTCCCACAGACCTCCAGTGTGACTGCAGGTTGTTCTAGCAATTTTACTCTTTCAGATTTAAAAACAATCTGAAAAGGCAGCTGCTCATTCACCCCCTTCTGACCATGACCATGGGTGATCTGATTTGCGGCTCTTGAACAGCTCAATTCATTGGTTGTGTCTTTGTTGTGAGTGATGGTGGACTGTGGTGTTTGGAGGGTGGCTTGATAGCTATATCTCTGTGTATGGGCTGTAGGGTTTTCTTTGTCAGAAATTCTGGGGTTTTCTCTGTTTCTGGTATTCTGCTGTGGGATATGGTGTTGTGATATCTCATGGTGCTAGGTGGGTCAGCTGTGCCATGTTTCTACAGGGCTTAGGGGAATGTCTTATCACTAATGCCAAGGTGTAGTGATGCCTGTAACCACAAGCCCTGACTCAGGCGTTTCTGCGCTTTGCACAAATAAAACCATTTTTTATTCTGAGGAACACAGAGGTTTTAATTATATATAGTTGCTTTTCTACTTTTTAGTAACTTAAAGATAGTGCTGTCATATTCAAGTGCCTGCTGCTTGTCTTGAAAGTGTCTCTAGAGGATCTGGAGCATCCCCTCTAGCCAGCTCAAATTCAAACTTGTATTCTTGAAGTACATACCATGCAGTTTGTCTGTATGCTGTTTAGCTGCCAACCATTCCAGCTGCTTGTGCACGTGCAGTCACAAATTCCTACTTATCCCCAGGCTATACTTATGCCATAAGCAGTATAAAAATTCCAGGACATCAAATCTCTTCCTTGGCTTGCTGATGAAGTGCTTTGTATGTTGTGATAAAACAGAAGCCAATTTATAGATAAGTTGTTTTTTAATGAAATTGTTATAAAGATATACAGCAGCATTGGTTTTGTAAAAATGTAGTTATATTTGCAGTCAGTGAAGAAGGCTCTAATTTAGCATCCCTGCTATTGGGAAGCTTTTTTATGTGTTGTACAAATGGCTACCTCAGCTAAATGAAGTAAGTGTCCTGGGGCAGCACTGTATGTGATGTGCCCATTTCATTACTGCTTAAATTAAGATAACATCTTCCTTCTGATTTCTGTTTGCAGGTTTGGGTAGTAAAAACATCAGACTATGGAGAAGTTCTATGACATGACAAGAAAAGCCATAGGAAGCTGTTTATTAAAATGAGGGTGAAGAAGGTCAAAGATGACTCTTAACAACAGAACCATGAACAATGTAGAGCAGGGATTAGTTAGAAAGTTAAGGCTCCAGCATGTGGTAGAATGACCAAGAAAGATGGAAGAATTGTCTTGTTGTTTACATGCTTTTAGGACCTTTAAACTTTAAGTGGCTCTAATTTTCCCTTTATCTGATAAGAACCTTGGCTTTTTCTTCCTTAAATTGTACAACATCTTTTCTTGACTTTCAGCTTTAGCGTGCTCATAGATTTTGGAAATTATATCTTTGTGCTTGAACAAACAATTTTTTGGTAGACCTGGATTTTTTCAGGTAGACCTGCATTAATTTTGTTTATTTGGAACGTTTTCTATCAAATCACTGCATTTCATAAAGTATGTGATAAGCTTCTGTTCTACTGGCTCATTTAATATTTCATTCTTACCTGAATGAGAATGATGAGTTCTGGTTTGCATGTGCCAGTTAGTATAGGTGGATGATAAGTGTTCATTATAAAGTCTGTAAATACAAGCCAGCGTGATCAACAAACAGAAATGTTTCTGTAAAAGAGAGTCTCTGCAATATGTGCACTTTTAAAATGAAATTAAATAAAATTACTTTTTTTCTGATTCGTGTAAAATCTTTAACATTTTTTCTACCTTTTAATATACATTATTTAAAATTATTTATTTAATTTTCTACAATATCTTCTCCAAGTGGCTCTTGTAGAGTGGGCTGAAGATTTTCTGCTCGTTAAGCTTGAATATCACTTCTGTAACTTTCTAGATGCAGTATAAAGACTTCGTAGAAACCTCTTTTGGTGAGAATGGGCTCAGTGCTCAATTTGAGAGGAGATTAAAAGGGCATTTATATATAAGGTAGTTATAGTTTTGTGAAAAACGCGTTTTGGATTGTAACAGAATCATAGCTCGTCACCTCTTTTCTCACTAGCAGGTACAGGAAGTATGTTGTGAAGAGATTCTTCCAGCTGAGGAGAGTGTAATCTGCAATGATCAACGTAATAGTTTTCTTCAGTGTGTTCTTATAGTTTTGGTAACAGGCTGTAAAAACCCTTTGGCTAGCTTGAAATCCCCAAGTCTGTGAGCCCTCTTGTTTTTTATTGCCTTTTTCCATGCAGAAGAACAAGGGAAGAAGCTGCTGAAATGCTAAATCACAAAATCGTTTTAGGATTGAATGTTCTCTGAAAGTCAAACTGTTCTCAGTTGTTATGTCCAAAGTCTGCAGCTGTAAGATCTTGGAAAAAGAAATCTTACTTTATTTTGCAGAGCATTGGCTGTGACGACTATCTGGGTTCAGACAAGGTGATTGACAAGTGTGGAATATGTGGAGGGGACAACACTGCTTGCAAGGTTGTGTCTGGAGTTTTCAAACACACGCTAACAAATCTTGGCTACCACAAGATAGTGGAAATTCCTGAAGGAGCTACTAAAATCAACATTACTGAGATGTCAAAGAGCAACAACTATTTAGGTAAGTTGCATCTCAGTGAATAAAGCATTCTCTGTGCGCTGCTGCAAGTGGGTGGAGGTCATGCCAGGAAAGGCATTCTACGCAGTATGAAAGAGATGTTGAGAAATATTGACATCTCCAGAGGAGAGGAAAGAAAATAAATCATGAAACAGGCATTTTGATCAGAACTAACTGGCAGTTTAGAATTCTGGCTTGATCTTGCATGACCAGTACCATAGACCTGTTACCATCTATTTCCCTGACTGGGCTTTGTTGTTTCCTGTAGTTGGTTCCGCTCTGGTGATTACACTTCCTGTATCATTAACCTTCTCTGAGCAGTCAAGAATCCAGCCACGTGGCATCCTTATATGTAACGTGTATCGAGGCTGTTTGAGGAGAAGAGCCTCTTCCAGCTGCTTAAAAATTTCAGTTCTTTTAAAGAATAAGTGTATCAAAATCACATAGAGATAATGTGATACTGAGGTGGTATCTGCAGAATGAAAGGTTATTTGTACAATTGTTTATTCTGAGGCAGGTACTTAATTCAGAACCGCAGAGAATCCTGAAATATTTATATTAACATCTGTCTAGTGTGCTGCGAATTAGAGATCTTGTGAAATTTCTGCAAATCTGTGTGTTTTGTGTGCATTTCTGAACACAACAGTTACAACATTAACATACATGTGGTTTCAACATTCCCTGTAGTTACCTCTCATGTTGCTAGGTCACGAAGTCGTTAGTGTGACTACATTTGTGCTTTTGATTTGAAGCCAATTCTGCTGAGTGGACTGGAGAGAGAAGAGTTGGTTAAGATTTGTAAAACCTGCCCCTCGCCCTTTTCCCTTTACCTGTCAGTCTATCATTAGATCTGTCTTATAAATAACAGGGCTGCATGAGGCCTCTCTTTCTACCTTGGTGTAATTATTACTAGTACTGTGTAGCTGTACTATTTCAAATCCCAGTTCTCCTGTAAGACGGCTGCTTTATGTCATTTCTGGCTGGTAAGCATCTCAGCTACTGCTCATGTATAAGGAAGGAAAGTGCTCATTATTGAATTACTTCTCTTTTTTGCTTTCGTGTTCTTAATTCCTGCTAGAGTGGTAACTAGTTCTGCTGAAACATTTATGATGGGAAACAGTCTGAACTGTAATGTAAGCTTCATAATTTTACCAAAAAAGTGACTCTTCAAACAGTCCAAGAAAAACAAATGTTCGGGACCTCTTATTGTGTGCTCTTATCAGTTCTAATTTGTTTTGGTTTCACCCAGACGTGGTTTTGATACGCTAGATACACCTGTGTACATTAGCATTCATTTCTATATGTGGACTGTTTTTACAGCATCCAACAATACTGAATTTTTGATGATAGAACAGTAATTCTGTCTAAGGAGCTTTCACAGATGCTTGTACATACTATAGAAGATGGGTGAGAACACAGTTTACTTGACAGGACAGTGAAAGTAGCCACGTTACTAATACATAAAATTGTGGAGTTGAATATAATTTTTCTGTCAGACTTACAGAAAAAATTTCTGCCAGCATCTGAAAAGTGCTGGCAGAAAAATGTCCTTAATATATTAAAATGTCCTGAACCACTTGAACAGTTTTGGAATGGGCAGGACAGAAAAGGACATTTAAGCATTTTTTGCTTAAAAATAACCAGGCTGTTGGCATGTATGGGAAAGTGGCAATGTTTCTCTTTCCCATGCTGCTACTTATCTCTTTATCCCCTGAGCTTCATATGTTACATTCTAAAGCTGTTGGTATGGATTTAGTCTGCTAGATTTGTCAGCTCCATCCTCTGTTAGGAATTCTTGAGGTTGTAGATCCAGCTAGAGGGGCTCCAGTCTCTCTATTTACACTTGGTTTGTTGAGGCAGGTAAGTTGCACCAGGGCAGAAATGAACATGTTCTAACAGAGTAGAAAACTGAAACTAAAGAAAAGTTTATCAAGCACTTTGCTGCACAAGTGTAATGGTAAGTGGGAGGGGTTTTTTTGGTATGTTGGTGCTCACAAATTTCTCACTGATAAAACAGCACTCAGTATTTAGACATGCACATTTTTATAGAGCACATAACAGTAGCAGAGCTACTCAGATCTGGTGTTTACTGTTTTCCCTATATTTATAAGACAAAAGAAGTCTTGAACTTTAAAAATAATTTGACAATCCCTTAAACTCATTCTTATGCTGCAGCAGCAACAACAACAAAGCCAACCCAGCCGCCATTCCTTTAATCATATAGTTGAGTGCTTTGCAGAATGGAAGTTTCAGGTCCCTATTCTGTCATAGTCCAGCTGTAGCCATCAGAGCTGCTTGTGAACAGCACTCTTGGTGCAAGGAATGTAAGCTAGTTGCTTTTGCTTTTCCTGACATTTTGCACATCTTACGGTTTCTTCAGTGCAAAATTATAAGTCAGCTCGAGATCATGAAAGCTGTTTTGGAAGATGAGAGCCGATGTTTCTGTGCATCTGAGTTATCCTGCCTGTATTTGTTCAGGAGAGTGTCTTGAGTTTCTTGTGTTTTCACGAAACAATTTTTACAAAGCTCCACATCTTTTCACTGCTTTGTCAAAAGTACCAAGCAAGTGAGCAATCGGGAAAGTGTGTTTTCACAAGGAGGTATTTCTGTAAAATCAAGAAGTGTTGGGAAAAAGCAGGCAAGAATGTGACATTTCTTACTCAAAGAGTTTCAAACTTGCTCAAGTCATCCAGACTTCTGAATGCTTCTCCATACTGCTTTCGTAGTAATCAATTGCTCATTGCTGCAAAGCCTATGACCATCTCATAAAAAGCATATTTCTAGTTGTGATGCTTAATTTGATGGTAACTTACTAAGGTTTACTAATTCTAAGTAATGTGATTTTGTTCTTTGCACACAAGTTTGAGTGCAGAACAGAATTCATAAGCTCTTGCTACTTCAACACTTCTGTTAAAAGAAAAAAACATGGCAGTGGTGTATGAAGCTTTTAGTGTTTCTGGAATATGTCATCATCAGGGTAATCAGAATATTCATTAGGTTAGGCTGTTGATTCAACCAGTTGTTCATGTAACTTTGTAACTAACTTTTCACAAAGCCTACAAAACCATCAATTTCTTGTGCATTTAGTGGCCTATACTGTTTTACTTCCGAATACCTTAAAAACCTTCAGCAATGCTGTTTCTGGTTTCTTCTGCTTATGTTTTCTTTTTTTTTTTTTTCAGATGTTCTCCTATTTTTGAATGAGTGAATTTCATATGGCACAAATACAGTCTTTTCTTTCCCCTGCCTTTCCTCCTGCCAATGTGCATGTTTTCCATTTAGGTTTTCCATTTCTTGAAGATCTTTAGGAAAAGTGTCAATCTGATAAAGAAAAATAGTCAAATTGAGAATGGCCTGTAACATTAATTGGTGTTTCTTAGGGAGCCAAGCTGAACTACCTCTAATGGAGCCATAAGGCAGATCAGAAATTCCCCAGGAAACATCTTGTATTTTTTCTTGTGCATGTTTGGAAAGAAAGCGGTTCAGTTTTAGATTGCTAAATAATAGCTATTAACTATTAATAATGTCTTGGTCTGTATATTTAGTATGTTTTTTGCAGTAAGAACTAAAAGCTCTGTATTACAATTCAGGTTTAGGCTCTAAAAAATGTAAACAAGGCTATAGGCTGTACAGCCTTGAGCTATTCATGGGATGGCTTTTCCAAGTAGTTTTCAGCAATATTTTCTTACTGGCTGGTGTGTTAGACCTTTCGGCAACAGAACTGCTGACCTTGGACAGACTTTTCCATTGGCAAAGCATTTCTGTCACATGTTTTTGTACAGAAAAAAGACAAAGACATATTTTTTATCCCAGTGGTAATCATCAGCTGGCTAGTTCTCATACACTGAAATGGGAAGTTTGCCACTGAATTGACTAGGGCCGTAATATCTTAAGTGGAACCGGTATGTTACAGCACTTATGCTGAAAAACATGTGGTTTTGAGTATAAATACTTGAACATCTTTGGGATTGGGATTTGGGATAATGACAAAATTTTGAAGCCAAATGACTTAAATCTGAAGTGATTTGAAAGGTGCTTTTTTGCATGCTGGGTCTTGAGAACCTAATTCAAAGAACCTGATTGTTATCCATATCTATATCCTCAAAAGCAAGATAATCTGACGAGAAAGAGGTATCAGTAGTAAAAGTTGAAATTTACCTTAAGAGTGAAAGATACAATGGTTGAGAATGTCTTCGTTTTGAAATACATTTACCGTGTGTAATGAACTTACTTTAATTGGAAAGAATCTGGAGATGCTCTGTAACTCAAGCAACTGTTTGTTTCTACATCAGTTGTCTGAATCTGGAGTCATAACATTCTTCAAATGGTACCAGACATACTGCCATTGCTGGCAGTGGAGGTTGATGAGATATATGGAACAGAAGGTATATACATTAGAATTTTGTCAAGTCCCTTAACATTTTGTGTCTTACCTCAATACTGTTCATTACAAATAGTATACAGGTACTATTTGTCATGCAGAGATGTTTCACAGTGAAATTTATTTCATTGCTAATTCTAAAGGTTTTTTTTACAGTTTCTTCAGGAAATACGTTTTCTATTTCAGTTTTGGTTTTGATGGGATTAAGTTATTTCAGCCTAAATGAGATAAGAAGATCCTTGGCTCTAATCAATTTACTCTGCTTTCTGTAGAATGATATTCTGCTATTCTAGTGTCCTCTATTAGCGCATGTCAGAACACAGTATTTGTGATTAAGAGAAGAGTTACACATTAATACTTAAAAACCAAAACAAAACTCAACTAAAGTCCAAAAGATGTTAATAGCATTCTTGTGAATATTGGTCTGCCTGGACATGAATATGGATTTAAGGAATTTGTCAAAGAAAACAACAGTGGCTGATGCTAAAAGGGCTGTGAAAGGATTCTCTAAAAAACATTTTGATTCAATATTCCGTGCAGCAGATAACATTGAAACAGTATGTCTCAGGCTGAAATATTGTTAGCAGCTCTTGAACTTAAAATAACATTTTGAGATCAGTTTAGAGACTCAAATTTACAGAAAACAAAGGAGTTAGATGAGAATACTGGCAGACAATTTAGAAGATAAATGTTGTTAGAGGCACTGCTATATCACTGTGATCACATGAAAAGTTTTATAATATAGATTAGCAGTTAACTCATTGATTTCCTTCATGAGGTGCTGATTATATCCTTAAACTTAAAAACACATTTTATTAATGTGTTTTAAATTGCTTTTTAAACTTGCTTTTAATAATGTTTGGGTGTGTTTTTTTTTTTAATTCTTGCACAAGATTAAGAGTTTCTGTGCAAAAAAAAAAAAAAATTGCAACACGTACTCCATAGTAATATGGACAAGAGATTGATATGTGTTTGATTTTTCAGAACTTAGAATGAATTTGCAAGATTATGCCAGAGGAGGAGAGTTCTTCTGTTTTCTCAGTTACATTATGTACGAGGGATCTGCTTATAGTTAACTTCTGTTCCGGTGCTTGAGTGTGTGTTGGGTTCAGTGGCGTCCCAAAGAAGTTATGAGAGCTGTCAGTGCTCCATTTACAGTTCTTACGTTTCCATTTAGAAACGATGTCTGCAATTTTTTCAATTGAGTTTATGAAGTGCTGCAGGCCAAAACTATGCTATTATGTGTATCTTTTGTGATGGACTTGTGAAACCCCCGCAAGGACCTCAGAATTGTATTTCTTATGATATATTATTCATTAAGTGCATCCCTATATGAGCTAGTCTATGCATTAGAGTTGGAGTGTCTCTCTCACATGTACAGCTTACTGAATGCATTACTTATAAACTATGGAATTACAATATCTGGGTTTGTGTAACTGGGTTTTTTACGTGTTGTCCATGATCCTCTTGCCTGTTCTCTGCTGGAGTTAACAAACAAAGACATTTCTTCATATAGATGACAATGTGCTCCAAACTGTGAAGAAAAGATCTAAGGAATCACTTCTTAAATAAACTGAAATTAAGCACAGCAAGTTCAAACTGTAAGGAAATTCCAACTTACATTATTAATATCTGAAGAGGCAGTTAGAATGTCTGCATAAACTCAAGCAGGACATTTTGAATAATGTTGCTAAAGTACAGTTTTTATGATGAGCATGGGTTTTCTCTGTTAAAAAGTCATAGCTGGGATGAAGTGTTCACTGTGTTACCTTTAAGAGTCTTTGTACTTCTGTATACTAACTGTATTCTTGATTATATTCCTTTGCTTAAACAATCCCTTCCTAAGAGGAAGTATTATCTTACAGGACAGTTGGGATTACTGCTTATGCTTTTTAGTCACAGCTATATGTGTGTGTGTTGTCATGTGGGTTAGTTCATTCTGAGACTTGGAAAGCCTTTTCTGTGGTGGCTCTAGGTAAATACCTAGGAGACACAAAACTGGGGAGCGTGTAGGATATTTCACTTGTAAAAGCCTTAATAAGGTTATGATTTTTGAAAGCTATGAGCTGATCATTGAATTTAAAAGAACAAACCCAGAAAAATCCAGGATTTAAGAATCAGGGTGGAACAACTTCACATAATGCATAGGATGGGAGGCAGTCTAAAATCCAGCGCTGACACTCCTGAAGCTGTAAAGGGGGGGGTCACTTAAGATCTGAATCGGTGCCACTTGAGGTCCTTGCAGGTTATGTCACTATTTGTTCCTTGGAGTTCAGCCTCTAAAGTGTTTGAGGATCAGTATCCTCCCTGTATCCTCAGTGTTTGAGGATAATTCATGTGCAGATAGATTACTGAGAATAAAGACTGATACAAGGTTGCTTCTGATACAAAAATGTTAAACTCAAGTAGAAGACAGTATGTTAAGACAGTTAGAAATTGTGCAGTAGCTATCTTTTTAAAACTTCTTACCTGATGTTTGTTACTAAGGTGGCTGGGTCTTCATGTACACATACCTACATTTACATATCCTTTGAATTATTCTCCTTAAAATAGTTTCAAATTTGTTTTCTGCAGGGAGAGTTTCTTTCACTAAAGAAATCTTCATCTTGTAGCCAGTATGTATTACTTGGCTAGAGTGACTAAAACCCTTGAAGTTCTTAAGACTTCGGATGAAATTCAACCCTGGTGTTAATGAATTCAACTCCACTGAATTTAAGTTGCACGAGAGTCTTACCTAGTCTAATGACCTGTAGTTGAACCAGAATATATTTAGGACATGATTCTTTGCTGACCATGTATTTTTTCAATACTGATGTTGCTTAAATAATTACATTTTAGAGTTTCTGGCAAATTTATCTTATTATAATAAATTCCAAGGTGACCTTTTCCCTTCTAGCTTCATTAAGCAACCAGCTTATACCTAACTCTGTATAGGGGTCTGTAGGGTTCCAGGCACATTTTGAGAACATGCAAAAAGAGCAGATTTATTCTCCTTTATATGTTAAGTGGCAAATCTCATACTCATGTGGGTGATGGGAAGTACTAGTTAAGCCTGAATGATTGGGTTATCCTCTATATCACACTGTTCCGCAAAACCGACTTCTGCATGTTGGTTGCTGGTGTTTTCACTTACGTGCTTCTAAATGCAGTTCTCCTTGCTTGCTAATAGGGGAAGATCTGCTGAGAGAGAGTCCTAAGCTGGGGTGCTGAGCAAGAAGCCTGGCCTGGGAGAGGGGTGGCTTTCCATTTGGCCTAAATCTCAAGGAGAGTTCTCCATGTTACTGATTTTTGCTGGCAGATAGCTTCCTGGCCTTTTTTTTTTTTCCCTCTGCATCTTGAAGAAGAATCTGAATATATCTTTCCAGCACCCATTGGCTAGGGTTTTACTTTGCTCATTGATAACAGCAGTTGTGACCAGTTTTGGAGCTTGCAGAAATCATGTTTTCATTTCCTGTGTTTCCTAGTTCTGTCATCATTTGACAGAGGTGGTGTTGGGTTTTTTCCACCATTTGTCTGTAAGCAGTGTTCTTATAAAAACAACTATCAATACAGCAGTGCACCAGCTGAGGCCTGCTGTTGCTTTGATGATCTGCCCTGCAAATACATCATTCGAACAGCAGCTACCAGCGATGAGTCCCTTTGGGGTGCTTGTTTCATAAGTTCTGTATTAAATTTTTTTTTCATCCTCTTGAAATATGGAAAGGTTGTTTTAAAAAGAAGGGAAAGGGATAAAATATGCAAAATAGTGAGAAAGCACTCAGGCTGGTTGTTCAGTTTGACTTGTAAAACACCCAGCAATCTGGTTGCTTATACAACTTTGCAGACCCCTTTGGCCTGGAAGCCTCAGGAAAACTGACTGCATATTTTAAAGTATTTTCTGCTTCTTGTCAGACCCTGAAATCTTTACTTTCTGCCTTTCTCACCGTGTTTTCATTATACTTCTGTTTCCAGTTATGAACAGTACCAAAGAGCTTGACTGCCAAATTTCAAATGAAATCCATTAAAAAATGAAAGAGGTAGGCTGTTTGAACAGTTTTTGCTAATCTGAACCCAATTAATATGGACTTCTTAGATCTCAAATCTTTAAGTAATTTTTCACCTCTAGTTGATGACCAAACCATCAAGTAGTTTGTATGAAAATACTTGTTTGAATGTTGTAGTGTATGTTGTTTGGAATATCAACACATGGTTCTAAAATTCTAAGCTCTTCTGAATGGTATGCATTAATTGAGCATCTTATAATGCATACATTTCATGGCACTGACTAATATTTGGTAATATGGATTCTCCTGTCACTAATGCTGCTGACTTTCTGCTTGCACTCCAGTCTTATTTTGTCTCTAAGATGGCCAACAAGGGGCCATTTCGGAAATGTCATGTACTTTCTGGAAGTCATTTGCTTTCTGAGTTGATTAAAGTACCTCATATGTAATCTGTTGCTTAGTTGTCTTAAAGTAAAAAACACTAACCAAGAATATTCCTTTCTTAAAATTTTGACCAGGATGTAGTGATCTTAACTTGTTAGTCATGTGTCCTTTACAATACTGTACTCTTCTTACTTATGACAAAATTTCATTCAAAGTGAATTTTACACTCTGACAGCTATACATAAGAATGACCAGTGTGAGTCCAGATGCATAAACTATCCATAGGCAAATTCCTGAATCACGTGAAGACACATTTCTTCCTTTTCTTGCCAAGAGGAGAGATTGTTACTAATTTAAATAGTTGTTCAAATGTTACGCAACAAAACCATTATATTTGGTTGGGAACCTGGTTTCAATTGTTGCAGATATTCCTGTACAGCATTCTTTGATTCTCTAATATTTTTTTATTCTGAGCAAAATTCTCTTTTGGATAGTGAAAACCCTTTCTTTGTTCCTTAGGTGTCCCTTGATGAGGTCAGAAAGAATGTGTTCTTACAGCTTTGACTGATTCTGTGAAAGAAACTTCTTTTTTCCCTGTTGCTTCTCTTCTTTCCCTTTGAACTTCTCAGTTTCAGCAGTTTTGTTTCTTACCCTTTTAAAAATCTCTTTCAGTAAAATAATCACCCGGTAGAAATTCTGCATGATTAGTGGCTTCATGGTTGGATCCATAAAGAGATTTCATCTGCAGAGAATATTTTTGTATTGCAGTATTAAATTCCAAAAGAAATCCAAGTCTTTTCTGATACACAATATATATAGGGATTTAAAACTTGATTCACAGACTGTGTGATTAAGTTAGTCAAGGGAGATTAAACTTTATCCTTTATTTCTTAACTTGCTCGGTGTCTTTGTTTTCTATCCAATATTACTTCACTTTGTGTCAGAAATGTTTGGGTACTTAGAAGCGTTACAGACCCAGTCTTCCTTTCATATTTGTACCTATGGCAGCAGTAGTTACCCCATGGTCATGGCTCCATTTAGTTTATATATCTGTGTTAGAATTGAACTTCTGTAGTTCTGAAAGCTTTGGTAGTGTCACCGAGAAATCTGGGTCAGGTGAATGTCTGCTGTGGGATTATGAACCGTCTTTCAGTGAGCTCCTTTGCAAAGGTTACCAGCTCTCACTGCTAACCTAGACATGGTTTAGGGACCTTGGGATAGAAAAACTGAATATTGATCACAGCTAACCAGAAAATGCTAATAAGGGTTTTATTAAGGGCATGATAGTCCAGCAACAGCTAATCTCTGTTCAGAGGTTAATACTCAGCCCATTTCATTCACCTACATTCACCTGCACCAGCACTTCTACCAGAGAAAATAACTACACAGCTCTGAGTCTGCATGCAGTCAGTTGGCAGAACTGCTATGGCATGAGACTACAGCTGCTTCCTCTACATCAGTAAAACTCTGTCCATAGATGGTACAGAGGAGGGAACATCTGACTGTAACCTGTGAGGATTGTAATGTAAGATTCTGTGTAGTAGTTTCACTGAAATTACATGAGATAAACCTCAGGGAGGATCAAGAGCAGGGCTGTTTGTTGAGCAGGAAGACTCAAACCAAGGCATGAGAATATTTAAATGATAAGCAATACCAGAGCTTTGGAAAACATGGAAAAGAAATGCATTTTTATTGGCAAAACCAGGCTCCATCATCTGTCTTGTAAATTGCTTGTAAGGACCTAAGGCAAGAACATCTTAGTGTATAACATGCCTGCAGATGTTCAGTCAGACTTCAGAATAAAGATTCCTTCAGTAAGTGTAATTACAAGTTTACTGTTGAATTTCTGTCATAACATTTCATCATTCTCTTTTGGTTTGTATGCCAGAGAAGTGGCAGGATTGATTTTCCCAAAGTGCCTGGCAGAGCTAGAAGATGTTGTTATATATCCAGAGCAATAGTTCCCTCTCATTTTTCTATTGTTCTTACCAAGTAGTTTTTCTTTCCCCTTCCTCAAACCTAATGCAGGGAAAGGCCAAGCTGCGGGGATTGGCTTGGGCTTAAACTTACATTATAAACAGACAATACATGTCTGCTTATAAAAGAAGATGGAGAAGCATGCTGTAGTCTTAAATTTCTGTTAAGAGATTGTAACTTTCCAACATCATAATTTTCAGTTATATTTTAACAAAGTGAACTTTTGAAACAGTCTCAGTATCAGTTGAAAGAATCATGTAGTCTTCAGGATTTAGTGGCTTCTTCAGCCTGTGTTTATTGATACAGTGAGAAATTAATTCTTCCCTTTTCTCTTTTAACAGCACATTGGTTCATTCCAAAAGCTTTTGAGTCTCTAGTTCAAAACAGTTCTTCATGGATTATTTTGAAAATGTTCCTACAGTCCTAATGAGCAACAGACCTAGTTTATTATGAACTACCAGTGGTTAGTTCTATTAGAGGGAGATGTTGTGCATTGAAAAGGCAAAGTTTGTCAGTTATTTCTCAGTGTTCACTGGTTTATGACTGAAATAGAGGGTTCCTTACTTGTGCATCTTGGTGTGCGCTCAATTATGAATGGATGTGCAGAAGACAATTTCGGAGAACTGCAAAGCAAAAGAGGATTTTATTCCATTCTGTTAGTGTATGAAGAAGTGTCACATTTGTTATTTAATGTGCTGCCATGAACCTTGAAGATAGTTTAATTTAAAATAGATAAACATGGGAAACTTTATTAATGTGTTCAGATTAACCTTGAATTACCTTGGCTATTTGGAGTGCTTCTTTATAACAAACTGCATGTGGTAGTTCACGTCAGGAGAGGTGTGTACACAGAACCCAGGAGGAAGTAATATCTGATGACCATACAGCAAACAGAAGTAGTGTTTTCAAAAGCTATTTTTTTTTTTTTCCACAAGCATCTTTGTTCTTTGCCTTTATTTATCTTCAGTTAACGGACTGTGAAATGAGCATATTAAAGAGTAGAACACAGTGTTACTGTAAAAACAGGCAATTATTTGAGAGATTCAGACACTTGAGAAAACAGCAATGTGACTTTCCGTATGCAGTGTGGAAGATGAATGTTAGTTTGTATTTCTTGAGAATGAGGTGGATGTGACGCCTTAGGATGTTTGATGTTCTGTCCTGCCAGAGTTGTGCTCCTGAGATTTTGTTGGCAAAAGTTGAAAGTTAAACTGAGAAAGAAATCAAATGAGAATTCTTAAAGTTCATTGCTCTCTGTTGTTTTCCAGAATGCGTGCTATGTCTTTAGTACCTACATTTCCATTGCATAAACTTCTGAAGCAAAGGTGAAATCAAATTGATTAGTTTTTTTTCCCACCTTGGAAGCCTGTAAAGATTCAGGAGGAAGAAACAGAGAGTGTGGGAAGAGATGTAGGCATTTTTTTTATTTCAATATCATCACTAATGCAGATGGAGCAATGGCAATTTAACACTTTTCTGGAGGTGAACTGGTGAAGGCTCCTTCCAGTCTGCTAGCTTCATCACTTCTTTTAAGCAGAAATCAGTGGTAATATGGTCAGGATTCCAACAAAAATCAGGCATGTTGGAACCCTGATAGGCTTCAGAATTAGTTAGATGAATATAGCATCTGCTCATACACAAGTCACCTGTTGCTCCTTCGTTCTGGTATACTTATGTCTTAATATTAGTACAATATTATATATGTAGAGTAAAATTCCTGTTGAAGTTGGATTTTAACAAGAACTAATAACTTATGCATTGTCACCTGCCTGTGCTTTTTCTTTTCTCCTCCAGCATAAAGCAGCCATCCTATGGCTTTCTTCCCTTGAAAACTGGGAAACAGCTTTTAATGTCTGAGTTGCAGTTCTGACCTCTTCTTGTTCTCTCCTTCTAAGGCAGTTCAGTACCACCACTCGCAAGGGGGAAATTTCTGCTCTCCCTAGTGGTGCAGAATAATGGAATGTTGGAACTCTTTAGGGCCTGCATATGTGCTGACTCTGGCAACTGAAATCCTTAAAAATACACTATGTAGGTAAGGGTTTCAGGCAAATGGTAATGTGTTTACTTGGTTTAAAGTACGTAAGAGTCTGAAGTATGAATTCTGTTTTGCCGTAGAATCATAAAATAGTTAGGGTTGGAAAGGACCTTATGATCATCCAGTTCCAACCCCCCTGCCACGGGCAGGGATACCTCACACGAAACCATGCCACTCAATGCTTCATCCAGCCTGGCCTTGAACACCGCCAGGGATGGAGCACTCACAACTTCCTTGGGCAGTTGTACATCAGATAAATTATAGTAATTTTTTTGCAGAGAATTAGGTTTCACAACAGAGATGAAACTGAGGGTGCTACTAGAAGCGTTGCATATTTGCATCCCTAGCAGAAATGACAGTGGATTCAGTTAAATATTTAATTTGAACCTCATAATTGTCATGATGATCCAGCTTCCTCAAAGTCCAAGTGAATATAAGGAAAAAATCCTAGAACTGATCTGAGGGAATGTGGTAGAGGGCCAGACCTTTCATCTTGTACATGGTTCAGCATACAGAGTGCCTGTGAGTATAAGCAGAGCTGTCTAGGTTTCTTGGTATTTGAAAGCCTCCAGACTTCAATAGATAATTAAGATGTTCCAAAAGTATTTCAAGACACGGTCTTTTAAAATTAATAATAAAGAGCAGTGTGCTGTTTAAATTTTAGCTGCTTAAAATGCCTAAAAAACATTCAGCACAGCAAATAGTTGCAGAGGGAAGGTGGGAACAGTGACTCAAACTTCTTGCTGTGCAAGGCTGCCCTCCTTCACCTTCTCTCAGTGGTGTTTTCTGCTGAAATCCACTGGTGTATGGGTTTGTGTTTCATACCTCCATCCACAATTTGGCTGTTGAAACAAAAGCTTCTTGGTTCTTTAAGAAAATCGTCACAGAAAGTGCTTCTTATCTTCAAAGTCTTTTTCTGACATTAATTAATTGGATCCTCACAATCCCATCAGCAGGATAAGGAACAGCCTGAAAATGCCCATTAAGAAACCCCTACTGCAGTGAACTGTATTAAGCACTTCTGGAGCCTAGCTGGGTCAAGTGTTTTTTCTACTGCCCAAATAACTTTAGAAGTGTTTGAAAAGAATTGCACAAAAATTAAAAATGCTTTTGAACTTTTGGCAGACTTTTATGCCTGTGTGCTTATGGACGTAAA
Organism: Loriculus beryllinus; assembly: GCA_039877255.1. NCBI lineage: Eukaryota > Metazoa > Chordata > Aves > Psittaciformes > Psittacidae > Loriculus > Loriculus beryllinus. The sequence goes on from JBCJKH010025844.1 coordinate 24,060, forward strand.
AAAGCTGCTGTTCAAACAAGCAGGGGCAGATCCTCAGCAGCTTGTAAATTACAATGGTGCCATTGATTTCATTGGAACTGGGCTGCCTTAGACAAACTGAAAGGCCTGGCTCTCTGCTTGGGAAGTAAAGCAGTATGTAGTAACCTGATTTGAATAAAAAGCTTTAAACTCTTAACAATAATAATAATACTATTAGTAATAGTGCCTATAATGAGGATACACTTGCAAACACATGGAATAGATTTTCTGTGAGACAGATTCAAAAGAAAGGCACATTAAATGAATGGAAAAGAAAGGCAAAACAAAATAAAATGATTGGTATTTGTGGATATATCCTAGTATGAAAATGGAAACTATTTTCTCTCTCCACTCAATTGCCAAAAATTCCTTTCTCTCTCAGATGACCATTATCCTAAACTGTGTCTGACAGTAAGTGATTGTAGAGGGCACCAGTTTGTGTTTTAATATTTAGGGTGGGGTTTATTTCTGTCTTCGCTGAAGTTAATCAGAAAATGCTGTTAACCACTGAAGTTATTATGTGGATTTTTGATAGGATTATAAATTAAAAACATGAAATGTTGAAAGTCACTGAACTTGGAGTACATGTGTATCAGTTTCACCCAGAAGGATCTGTTCCATTTAGCTCACTTTGTTAATTCATGGTCAGATATTTTCCCTAGAAGTTATGGTTCATAAATAATGTAACCATGTGTAACCATATATTCAGCTTGGAAGTAAAATAGTTGTTAATCAAGTAGGCTGTGAATTTAGGAACTCTGAAACAGGGACTGATTCAAAGAAGACAGATAAATATGTCATACTGAAGCCTATGAAAGTACTGTTTATGTATTCTTTCCCACATAGAACTTTAATTTAGTTTCTGATGGCAAAATAATTATATAGTTTGTTCCAGTGATACTTGGTGTCTTCTGTTACCTAGCCAGAATCTGGACTCCACTGTTTTATCTATACTGCAAACAAAATAACTGCCATTAATTAGCCAGACTTACTTCCTGATCTGGGGGCAGATTCACAACTTGGGACATCCGTCATTTTTTTTCTGTGTTTGCATGAAAAAGTTTGGTTAGAGAAAATTTTTATTCTGTTAACTTAATAGGTAGCTCGGGGATAAAGGACAATGATAGGATGAGAAGTGATACACTGAAATGATTTGTATTTGGGATAATCTTGTGCTGCTTTTAATGAAATAATTCAGTCATACTCTTTTGTTGTTCTTGGACCTGTAAAAATCATCAATAAAATGAGATTATTTCCATTTTTGTCATGTCTGTAGGTTTCTGGGCTTACCTCCAGGTATCAGTTGTATGTTTCACATTGTTTGATAGCTTTGTCAAATAAATATCAAATCAGTTCAGTCCCAGAACATCTTTTTTACGTTTAAATGTGCAGACTGACATAAACAATAACATGTGTGAGACTGCCCTGAGCCTTATAGGCAGAAAAGAATATATGAGAAAGTGGATACCAGTGCTGAGTTGACTTTCCAGCTTTCCTCTGACCACCCAGCTTATTGTGCCAGGGATTCATCTTCTGGCAAAGTCTTCTCGGTAAATGGAGTCAGCCTTTCACCGGTGCATATATTATTTTTCTTTGCTAAAAGCCAAATACCTAGTAGGATCTGTAATAAATTAATGTTGGTTTAAGCTGAAGACCAAGGTTTACTACGCTGTTGTCAGCTTTTACTAGAGAATAAGTGAAGAGTTGAACGGTTTTTCAGGGCTTTACATCAACAATGGAGCTAAGTCTGTCTGGTTTAATTTCTGGTCTGTGTCCTTACTGTAACAGCCACTGAATTAGTCAGAGCTCCTGTATCCTTACCACAATGATGACTAAATAACCAAAGTCAGTGTTCTTGCATCCATAATAGCCTCTGATCTCTTAACTCCTGATCTCTCTTTGGTCTAGCAACTTCAGTCTCCCTGTGAGTGCACTGTGCAGATCTACCTTGTGTACTGGGCCTGGTTCTAAATTCTGCATGTGCTGCTAGCCTGGCTGCCTGGCCGCCTGGCCATGCAGTGCAGAGAGCTGTGGGCTCAGGCTGCAACCTGCTTTTCAGTTGGCTTTCAGAAGGCTTTTAGATCTCTCTTCTATTCTGTTGTTAGTGTTTGTTTAAATTTTGCATTTGAGACTTGCCTGAAATCAGACACTAGGTTTGAAAGCTCTCTGGAGAGTGGGAATGACAGACACTGAGCCAGAGGAATTCATGTCTGCGCTAGAGGATCCAGCAGTGCTTTGCAGCTCACAGATCTGCGTTTTGAGTTACAGCATTCAACTTTACCACACAGAGCATCCAAAACTCTTGAGAAATTCCACTAGAAATTTGAAACAGTTTAGGAATATTCATTAGCTCCAGTTTTTCACTATGAGGAATTAAAGCTATTTAGCAAGCAAAAGAAACAGTTACAATTCTTTCTATTTCAGCTTTGGATTCTCAGGAGATACAGTGCGATTTCTCTGCAGAGATATCCCAGTCTGCTGTTCTAACTTAACTTGTCTTGTGACTGCTTCATTTCTTAGCGATTATCAGGAGTGTGAGAAGGTAGAGAAATTTTTTTGTTATGCCAGCTGGAGAAAAGAGTGGGGTATTTGTACATTTGCATTTCACTAATCTGGCCCTTTTGACTGAAGTAGTGTCTAGATTAGAAGATAATTCAATTTTACTTATCCACCCCTAGGATTTATGCCAAATGTGTGCCGAGTTTCTGTGCTGGGCTAACTAATGTGCAGCTGAGCTGTGCCAGAAGGCTCAGCTATCATGTTCAGAGCCATTAGCAGTCAGTCCAAACAACTCCTGAAATATAAGAACCAGATTCTAACTGAAATTATGTAACTAAGCCAAATACTATAATCTGCAGGTTCAGTGGGAGTTACATGGCTGAAATATCACATGCTATGTTGGAAATGTATCCCTCTGGAGACCTTTAGTCCTGAATGTTAGTTGTTATTTCTAAATAGCTGGTTTACAGCTATTGCCAGTGAAGAGTGTTTCCTGATCTTACTTGAGGTATGGTAGTGTGTTGCTAAAAATTCATGCCATGCTTTTTCATTGGGATAGGACTAAAATTTGTATTAAACCTTACAAGAACTGAAGTTCTGAGACTGCCATTTAGAATTTTAACCTTAGTTAAAAAGAAAGGAAGTAAGGATGTGTAAGTAGGAATGTGAAAAGACTTTTTGAAGTTCTGTGTAGAAATGCCCCATGTTCTGTGGATCAATTACTGTGTCCTTCTGAACCACAGGAGTTCCCTTGAGGTAGTGTATTTCCTAAAACCAGAAGAGTACAACTGTGCATATACATTTAACATTGTTTCTCTGCAGATACAAGACATGCATGATTCTTACTCCATTCCTCTGGGGTTTAGTGTTCTCTTTAATCTTCTCCGCACTTAATTTCACCCAGTCTAGTCTTGTGCCAGCCCTTCTGTTTTCCCTTATCAGTATTTTCAGGACAAACCTGAACAATTGTAAAATTATATACCATTGAAAGCAGCAGTATATTTACACTGACTTGAGTGGAAATGGCAATTCAGTCATTTATTCCTACCCCATTTCCTCGTACCCTTTCAACTCAAGGGAAATTTCTGTGCAAGTTAGAAGAAAATTTTTTTATAGATTGCTTTAATAGTACTTGATAAAATATATTTGAGCGATCTAATTATACAGAATAGCTAGGTAAAAATAAATGTAAATCTCATTCTTTATCATACACTGTCATGGTGTAGATTAATTGTGTAAGTCCTTTTAGTTTAGCTCATTTACAGAATAATGCGAAACCTGCTCATTTTCAATTAATGTTGGAATTATTCTTACCTTCATCAAATAACTTGTCACTTACTTCCCCTCCAGTAATATACTGTAATATACTAATCATAAAATATGATCACTTTGTCCAGGAGTGATGTGATTTCTTACAGGATTCATTTACTTGCTGCAGTCTGTACACTGTGATACAAATTGGGAATCAAAACAGCCTTGGTACAGAATTGGATAGTTGTATCTTTAAAGGTGGTAGTGGTTATTGAGATCCTGACAGAGAGCAACATTTGCGTATATAGTTAAGAGCATACCATTAATGCCTCCACACTTTTCCTGACTTTTATAAAGCCTGTCATGCTGAAGAGGACTAAGCAGATTTTTTTTTTTGTTCTAAAGGTCTTGTAAACATAACAATAGCATAAAGAGGAGCTTTTTCTTTGTTGTTGCCTTTTATTTTCCATTTTCTTTGCCAGTAAATATTAGTATGTCCTACAATAAATGCCTTTAGAAACTAATTTTAAGCTCCAGGTAAGCTATTTAGTCATATCTTAACATTTGGAAGTATTTCGTCTGCATAATTTATTCCTATGGAAAGCATGGAAGTCACATAAATGAATCGTAACTGTGATTCTATGATTCTGTGTTGAAGAAATTGGTGAGTAGCAACCAGTAGGTTCACCACGCAGGTTCGTGACTTGTTGGAATGAACATGTGGCAGCTCAGAGGCACAGGCAGGTCCTGAGGAAGAACCAGTCCTGCCTCTTTTCCAGGATTCTGGTGCTAAGAGAATGCTGCGTGAAGTGGTTTCTCTTGCTGTTCGTACAGGTAATTATGACAGTTTGTTTGGTTTTGGGTTGTGGGGATTTTTTTGACATGGAAGGTTGCAAACATGTCAAACAAAATGAAATAAGTATGAAAGGAAAAGTTAAATGCTATCAAGATCACTGTGCATATTGTTAAAATCAGGAGCTGCTTTAGTTGCAAAGGTTTGCTTAGATTCCTTTCTTAATGTGAATAATACTGATGTCCTGCCTTTGGCTTATGAAAACTGGGTACTTACCTGTGATGTTTTATCTGTCATAAAACTTGGGAATCTGACTAATTAAAAATTATTTTTATTTGATTAGTCCTTTTTCAGTACAGATAGCATGAAACTAAAGAATGATTTGATGGCAGAGGGGAGAAGCAGAAAATGTTATTTAAACACCAGTGATATCTCTAGCAAAGCTGCTGTATTTTCTCTTTTTCTATAGTGATTTTCTGATTAGTTCTGTGTCAAACAATCTCCTTTACCTCATTTGTTCTTGTAGACCTCTGCTCAGGTACCTGTATTAAGTAATTTTAATTTATTATAAGCCATATACATTTTGCTGTTTAGCAAAGTGCTTGTCACTTTGCTGTAAGCCATCTCATGTGATGTGACCTAACCAATTCTGACAGCAGAGAGAGTTCAACCACAATGTCGAGTTTTAAAGTTAT
>JBCJKH010025849.1:0-54721 GCA_039877255.1 Loriculus beryllinus
TTCCCCCACCCATTCTTTTTGCTTTTTGTTGTTTGCTTTTTGTTTTGTTGTTGTTTTTTCAGAGGTTGTCTGATATGTCAGCATATTGGTAAGTACATCCCACACTGAACACCTTACGTCAGAAATAGGCTTGATATTGAGTGTATTATTACCATTTCCCACATTTTTCTCAGTATTTCCATCTGCATCTTGATGATTAACATTAGGTCTTTCGTTGTCATTCTGAGAGATCTTTTCGAGCTGCTTTTCAGACATGATTTCCAAATCTTCATAGCCCCTACATTCCAAGAGATAGTTCTCAACCCCTCTAACAACTGGTGCATCACGCACAGCTCTTCATTATTTCTTTATGTTCATTTTCCTATAACTGCTTATACCCAAGCAAATATTTATATGGAAAAAAATCCAACAAACCAACTTCCTGTAAATTAACTGATTATGGGAATATATGATATTCACCCTCAGCTGCTGAAATACAATCAAAATTGCTGTCTATCTCCACCACCACAACGTCTTCCAGTTGAGTAGGAGGTGTGATACAAGAAATATATAATGAGACGGAAAAACACTTCATTTCTTAATTATGCTGTGAGTTTTTTCCTTTGACAATTTCTTTCCCAAGGGAATATGGCATGCTGTGCCTCGCTAGATGAGCAAACTCAGCATACATATATTCAGAAGCATAAAAGAAGCATATGAGTTGTAATAATGAGAATGGCAGTGGAATTATAAAGGAGATGGCAGTTTGTGACATAGGTTCATTAATCAAAACTGAGCTCGTGTCCATGGGACATTGTAGAATGTAGACCTCTTTTGGCAGCCTGACTTTACTATAACATTTAGGTTAGAAATGGGTGATATTATTTTCCTCTCAAACTGCAATCAGACATCAGTGATAAGGACTTTACAAACTTTTAATAATGTTATTAAAATACTATCTGTAATTTCATGCCTCATATTCATGAGAATGACCAAATGAATCAAATTGGTTAAATTGTTCAGCAGTGCGCTACATCAGCCTGGTATTTTCAGTCATATCAAAGTCAAAAAGTTTTTGCTCAGGGAGGCAGCAGTGCATGCTCAGAGATGAAAGTGATGTGCATAAACCAGTTTAGTTTATGGTATAGTGCACACGTGCAATTTTAGGAGGTGGCTGTCTGCCGTTCAATCAGCTGCAGCCAGTCATGGGAGGGAGGGAGACACCATGCTCTTTCACAGAGGTTTCATTTCTGCCTTTTTGCGTTATCTATAACCTGGAGGTGCAATCCTTGGGCTGAGAGAGGGAGGTAGTGCTTTTCCTATGTGGGGAAAAAGATGACTGAAATCGTAACAACCTTTTTGTGACTTAGTGAGAGATCCACCTCATCGGCTGCAAGTTAAACTGATAAAGGAGAAAATACATATATAAGAGGAACTTTTCTCCAGTTGTATAAAACATCATTTTAGGTAATATCATCTCCCATATTCAGAATCTGCCAGTAAAACTCTGAAAGCTTTTTCTCCCTCTCTGTCTCTGTGCCCATGTTTACAGGAGGAAGCACAAAGATAATCTGTTTTATATGCTTGAAGTTTTCAGGAAAGAAAGGTATGGCTGCTCTCAATTTTCTACATTCTCTGAAAAGAAGAGCATAACTGATGTTATGCAGAACTGATATAATGCTGAACTATAGACTAGCAAGAGTGGAATATCTGGATCATCCCTGCTGTTGCTTTTTAATCCTGACTACTGCAGTTTGCTTCTTTATCATTAAGAAAAGATCAAAGAGATTACACAGAGAGCATGGTAAGAAACAGCAACTCTGTTTTGGCATCAATTTCCCAGAATAATTCTCTTCCTGTCCTGATGCTAAGGTCTCACATAGGGAGATTTTCCTTTGGTTGAGTATGCACCAAAGAATGTTAACGTAGGAGATGGCTAAATTAGCAATTCCCTTTCAAGTTGTTCTAGGAGTGTATATCATTGGGTTTTATTTTTTTGATTGGTATAATCATTATAAGCAGGAGGGACATTAAATATCCACGTTGCTGAAAAGTAATTAACGTTATAAGTCTGCCACATTCTTGCATGGTGAATTGTGAGTGCAGCCAGCAGTGCAAGACATTGATGTGCTCTCATTGTCTCTACCAGTGGGTGGAAACTTAAAATTGTGAAGAGAATGAGGAATAAAAGCTATAGGGCTGGGGATTGCCTGAGTATTTGTAAAAGGTATTGGTAACCCATTTTTATCCAGAGATCCTGAAGGGACAAGATGGACCCACACAATCCAGCGATTCTAGGATTTAGATTTGCAAAGAAGTTGAACTTTGATAATTCTTAACTATTTAGGGGTCTCTTGAAAGACCAAGATCAAGGGAAAGGAGCAGTGTCCATTTCTTGGTATCTCTGTGAAGAACACATACAAGGTTACTTGCCTGATTTGATGACCACTTAAATGTTAACACACACAAATGAGCACGGTGGAATATTCATCAGTAAAATAGGTATTATTCTGTTTATATTTTAAACAGCTGCACCCCAAAATATATCAGAAGGCTCTCACAGTCTACTGACCTAATCACTTTTTAATGAAATTTTCCATAGCTTGTATTTAGAAAACTATCAACAATCATCCTTCACTATTTGCTTAAGGCATTTTTGGTTTTCTTATAAGGAGATTATGTAGGATTTTAATAAATTATTTTAGGAAGTAGAGCTTGCAAAGTGTAGAAATTGCAAAGCAGTCTTCTCATGTTACTTGAGCTTATTACTATAAAGCTGTTCCCACAGCATCTTCTGTTAGTTTGCATTTCTCTACATGTTGACAATGGATGACAATATGTTTGTGACCCAGGTCCAACGGTGTAAGTACTTTGAAATCCATGACTTTTTTTGCAATGTTAACCAGCAGTAATAATGTGTTAAAGAAACTCCATCACCTGTGGATTCACTATAGATCACTGTCCTCACAGTCTTACAGGACAGTGAGCCACAAAACTAATAATAATTAGGACTCCTAGCTGAGGTGAAAAGCTATTGCCTCATGGAACTATTTTCCAATCATCCTATTTCCAGCTGAGCTGGACTAGTGACACTATAAACTGGCAATTAAAAGACTCAAGTTTAAAAATACCTTCAGCTTCCCAGGTCCCACAATGGCAAAGGTTAAGTGGATTATGTGGAGATAATTCACTCAGCTCCAGGGGGAGGGTGCTGATTGCCTGGGCTGTTGGTTACTTCCCTCTCCCCTCCTCACTTGTTGAAGCAACGATTGTTACCATAGTGTCAACTTTGCCAATGTAAAACGAGGGGGTGAGAAAAGGCCTGGAAAACTTTCCCAAGGGATGCTGCAATTACTAGCGGGCACCATCTGATACTTGCAATATTTACTTTGATACAGCCTTGAAAACTGAGCCTAAAAATTGTTACTGCTCCTTGCGTAACAACTTAATGCTGCTAAATATTGACCATTCATGCAAGTTTTCCAGTATATAGCGCCTATTTGTTCATGGGTGAAGAAATATGAATAAGATTGCTCGCCTTACATGGTTGGCTACTCTCCCCAGTGCTCCAACTGAATTGAAACCACCAATTACACCTCTAGTTGTGTGGCAACACCTACACAGTGTTTCCAATTAACTTTGTAAGTTTTTAATCAGTGACAAATGCATTTTTGTAAATTCAATTTGCCTTTTATTGCAGGACCTATAAAATGTCTTGCAGCATTCCGGAACTTTGTGAAGGTTTTACTTGCTACTGACATAATGCAGCTGTCGGACCTACAACAAAGGCTAAGGTTTATGAGCAACTTGAATTAGGATGTAGGTTAAGCAATTAAATTTCAAGGAGGGGGAGGGGGAGATGGCTTTCCAAAATTTACACTTGCCAATGTGAAAAAGCACACCAGAAACTTACTGTGTATCGGACGGGCAAAGCTAAAGCAGCTAAGGAGGCCATGCTCAGTTTTAAACTCACTATTTTGAGGAAGTTCCATATGTGAAAAGGTCACACAGATTTCGTTAATAAATCTGCACTGCAATTTGTTTTCTTTTTTTAATCAAACTCAAATGCACCCAGTTAAAGGGCTGAGAGATTAGATCATAAATCTGGATGTCCTTGAAGATGATGAAGCAAATGCTTATCTGTAAAGCAATCATCATACAGCCAGTTCTATCATTTGCACATTTTTACAAGTGCTGGAAAAATGGTTTAATTTAAAATCATTTGTTCAGTTTCTAGGGAAGAAAAAAAAAAATGCAGAATTTACAGTTGAAAGAGCAACTGGGTTACTTTGACATATTGAAACAACTCATTACATCTAAACTTCTTTATCTAAATTTAAGGTATTAAAACAGTCAACATCCAGAATAAACATGAATTAATATTTCATCTTAGTAAAACTCAGCATTCACTACATTAACTTCTGCTTTGAATTATGTGATACAATGCTCCTAAATTCAACAAGTCTGAAATTAGTCAGTTTTAGTGAGCCCTGAGTATAAATTTGCTTTAAGAGTAGAGCCAGCCCAAATAAGGCTACTTAGCCTGGCTTTGGTATATTAATGCACGGAAATCCTTGTTCTGTGAGGTCCAGACCAGTGCATATTGTGCTAGATGTCTCTTTTTTTCTTTCTTGTTATTTTTTATTTTTCTTATATCTTGATTTTTTTCTTTGTCAAGTATTTATTCAATACTTTTGGAAGTGTATTTGTCTGTTGTAAGCATGATTGGGATATTGCTGCAACTTCTCCTTCATGCATTTGGGTCTTACAGATGGTTTGTCGTTTTGTCTGAACCCGGACTGCTTACATGGTTGTGGGTAACAGCCGCAGCATATTTTGTTATTGCTGTGCTAGGAGAAAGTTGGGAAATTAATGTCTCTTCGGAACTTTACTGAAACAATGGATGTGGAAAATAATTTTTTTAGATTTGTAGACACTCTTACAAAAGGAATGGGATATGCAGCAATATTTTGAGGTGGGTAAACATGTTTTGCAATTTCTTAGCTGACTGCATGACCTGTTTCCACTTTAACTTAAATGCCACCTAGTTTCATTCAATTGAGCGGTTCTGATTTCTGGAGACTTTTGATCCATATAAGTTAAGAACTGCAAGATACACATATCTGGCATTGATGCCTAGTGCTCATTGGAAGTTAGCACACTGCATGTTATCTGTTGATGGTGGAAGTGTTGCCTTATTTACTGCACAGAATGTCCACCCTGCAAAGATTTATGTGTTTGTTTAACTTTGTTCTGTCTAGTTATTTGCTTCTAGTTACTAAAGATCCTCATATGAGTAGAGCAAAGCATTAATGTGTTTTATTCTTACATATTTTTTAAATTACTTGCTAGATCGTTCACTAGTTGAAAAGGCACTATGGTAAAGCTTATTGTACTTTATGAAGGTCTAAGGTTTCTAAATTACACTTTTCCCACAAACCATAGTAAGCAGAGGGGGTAACAGCATCATTCAAACATATGCACCTAACTTTACTTCACACAATTTTCTTTAACTGACATACATAAACATTGTTTTTACTTGTTTTGTTGTAGATCCTGCAATCTTTTGCTCATAAACGCAAACACTAACTTGAAATTGAGTTCAGTGAGACAGTTTTGAACTGCATGCAGAGAAGATTAAAAGAAATAGTACAAAATCCTCTCCTGGGAAAGATCAAATGGCTACTAAAATGAAAGCAGCCTAAAACTGTAGTGTTTAGCCCAGAGGGGGGGAGGGGAATTGGGCATTTAGCTGTAATTAACACCTTCTGCTTATGCTCTCCCGTGTTTCAAAAGGATTTTTTTCTATTATGGGTGGTTGCTCAGAAAGACGAAACCACTTTTATTAAAAAAAAAAAAAAAAAAAAAAAAAAAAAAGAAAAAAGAAGAAAAATAGAATCAGAAAAATTATTATCAACTAATACAACTGATATAGCTAAGTTCAAGGGTTTGCTCTTCAGGCAATAGTTCTGTAATCTTCAGACAGCAATATAGTCAGCAAGCATTAACTTCTTATACAAAAACTTTATTTCTGTGTAAATATGGCAAAGATTGCAGAGAAAATCAAAATTTTTCCCACTTTCTAAGGAACTTATATTGAAATTTTGCTTGAACAAGCACTGTATTAGTTTATCTGAAGCTTGAGATTAGGAACCTCCTCCAGGATAAATGTCTTAAAGATTCTTGGTGCTATTTCTTCATTTTTCCATTATTTCAGCCAATGTTGCTTAAAAATACCTCAGACAGCTACCTAGAGCATTTTAAATGAAGGTATTGTAGCTCTTCCTTTTCTCAATTTGTCTTGATAAAGTGCCCAAAGAAACAGAAAAGCTGACAAGCTTCCTTACTTGGCTTCCAGAGGCCTTGCTCAGGGTTTTTGCTGTGTTGCACGCTGGAATCTGAAATACAGTTTATTTTCTCTCCTCTCTTCTATCGTGTATGAATGCCTTGCCAGGGCATTGCCTACTGATCATTCAGTCTCTCAGTTTGATCCCACAAAAGTACTTGTTGTTTCCCCTAAACAATAAATATGTTGTTACTTTGAATCGGCTGATCTAAAGTAAGGTATTTCCTGGCTTTATGAACTTTGATATACATGTTGCTGCTACTACACTTCTTTGACATTTATAAATTCATATCCTGTTTAGGTTCATATCCTGCCCTTCTAATGCATTGCAGGCTGTTAACATACTTCTTAAAACGGTGGAGATAAATGCAAGTAGTACATCAGTAAAAATACATTCTGGTTCATACGTGCATTGAAGAAAATATAATCTACATATTCCAAGTTAACAAGCCATTGGAATCTGTTCTGAAGTTTTCCTCTATCAGAAGTGCCTCAAAATCATCACCTCTCCTTTTGCCCTCTCCTACTGTGCTGTACAAGGAACCTGTGAAGTGTGAACAGAGTGCAGATCTATCCTGCCAAGTTCACTGCTCATCACTGACCTACTCCTGCACAATGTACCTGGTGGTTCTGATAATTTTATGCATATAGCCACAAAAGAATGTGAATCTTTCATCTGTCAGGCCAAAACAACTCTGGATATCAGGAGTTTTAGGGAGATAGAGCGGGTATGGGAATAGCAATAGCAGTTTACCAGTGGTCTCTGGTAGTGCGTCAAGAAGCATTTCAGCATAAAAGAGAAGAGACGGTGTTTAAGAAAGAAGCTAACAAAACTAAGATCAGCTCCTTTCTTCTCCAGCTGAGATCTATAAGATATGCACTTAATAGCAAGGAATTCTGATCTTTCTTGTTTTGTTCCTAAAGAAAGGCTGTTTTGACTATAAACTTATTTGAAGTAATTTCTTCTTCTGCAGGTAAGGTTAATGCTTTCTAACTCGCTCTTTCATGCCTAAGGGGTACAACACACATGGTAAGTAACAATAAAATACTGATCTGACTGTACAACTTTATGTAAGGTATGTGTGACTAAAACCTGAGCAATAAAATTTCCTTTCCTGCTCAGACAGAATTGTATATGCCTGTCATATTTTATTGGTTGTTAAATGACACATACACTCATGGATCACAACTGAAAGCAGCCAGCCTACGGTATCATTGGATATTTGTCATTTTCAAGGAAAACATTGTACCAGATTTCTATATAAGCTATTGGAAAGTAAACAGTCATGCTGCTTACAAATATTTCTGTACTTAAAGCATGTAGAAACTTCAACCATTCAGTGTTAGTAACAAAAAAATATTTCAGATTTAACATGACACACACAGTGATCAGAAAGCAACATTGCAGAGCAATGATATGTTTAAGACGAATAGTCACTTTTTCAGAATGCAAACCGAAATAGGTTATGGATCCAACAACTAAGACCCATTTTAGCTACATTAGTAAATACAATGTAATTCATTAACATCCAGCGACTAGAGCTATATGAAAGAGAAATACATAGTATTTAAGTTACGGAGTTACAGTAGTGAGCCACTCAGACTTCTGAACATTGTAAATAGTTCTGGTAAATTATAAGAATGGCAAATAAGTTTCAAAAGGAATCAGATGTAGCAAAATGGAAAAATTAAACATGTTAAATATACAATGAAAGTATGCTCCAAATTCCCTTTCAAAGAACCCAATGGAAAATATTAATGACAACAATTTTTAATACTACTTATGAGTATAAATGCATATGAATTAATCATATCCCATGTTGCAAACCAAACCACACTGCTGCTTTCAGGAATTTCTTTTTGAAAAAGGGTGTACATTTAATTAATTTGCCAAAGAATTAGAAAGTATTATAAGGGTAGTAAACACAAGACATCATCCGGTGGTAATCCACCTCCCGCCCTTTCTTCGCAGCTAGCAAAAAGTATATTTGTTTAACAAAATGTAGCTTAATGAATTTTGCTTTGCTCATATGACAGTAAAGCCCACAGAATAACCTGTTTAAACGCAGTAACATTGACCTCTGTCAGAGAAACTTTTGGTCAGGAAGATAGGAAAGTTTAAGTTTTTTCCTTGCAGGTACTAAAAATCTTTGATTGATGCCCAGCCCTCAACCAAATAAGCAACTGGGAGGACCATGCTGATCTGGATTCTGAAAAGTGGTTTGTCATTATTCTCATGCCGCCCAAGGTAAGAAGATTTAATTTTGTCATATTATTGACCCCAACCACTAAGTAAAGACCACAGGAGTGACTGTGATATGTAAACAAACAGAGAGTGAATGCATGAAATAGATTTAGGTGACTAAGTATAATTTACTTACACAATACTGCGAATGTTTTGGCTAGCATGCCTCCACCTCTCACATGCTAGGCATTCTAACTGGATCCTTAGCAGGTTATAGAGGCTGAAAGTAACTTGCAGTAATGTTTCATTAGGCACTTTCACCAAGAGAATAGATGTGTGATACCATAGTGATGGTAAACCCACAAAGACTTTGAGATCCCTCGCTTCTTTTCATGCAAGAGCAAAACTCTTCATCTTTTCTCTGCCTGCATTATGAAATCCCTGTAACCCCCATTTTCCCAAATTTACCACTGCTTTACATTCATTAGAAATAAGACAGTAAGAGTAAATTTTTCAGTTTTAGATGGCTTTCTCTGAGGTGAACTGAACCAAGATGATCCTGGGCAGGAATTGAGCTGCCAAGTTTGTTTTGGCTGTGTTTGTAAGCGCATCAGGTTTGTAGTGAGAGGGAACATCTTTCATTGATAGGGTTGAAGGAAAAAGGGTTTCGTGTGCACAGCCTCTTCAAATTTAAAATGTCTTTGTTAGGGTGATGTTGGCTGGGCACATACATTGATTAAACTCTCAAATCCCTTGCTATTAAGTGCCATTGCTATTATGAGAAAATATGGAAGAACAAGCTTAAATTCAAGCTGATATGAGAGGTTTTTATATTACTTCATATGAAGTTACAACAATATAGGTGTTCATATTTAGTATAGATGATTACTGAAATGGGTAAAATGTCAGAGCCACCTAGCATGTTCGCTGGCATATTAGGACTCAGTTAGGAATTGTTGAACAGTTTCTCTACACTGCTTTCCCCCAGCAAAGGCTTTAAAGAAAATCTAGAGCTTTGGAGATGAGCTGTACTGCTTTATAGACAACCTTCTCTTACATGTTTTTAACACAGCTGTGAGGTTCCATTTCTCTGCTAGATTTGAGGGTTGAATGAAAATGCTAAAATATCTATTGAGGGCTGAAAGTCAGCTGCAACAAGTGGTAACTTTGAAATGCATTCCAACATCTTTCAAAATCTTAGGGTTTGAGTAACTACAGTTTTCATATTTGAAATGTGTTTTCCCACAGAACTGTGTTTTAAGTTGCAAAATCGGAACTAGAGTTTCCTAAACATCTTTGGAGCGTGTTTTCAGCTTACAAGATGTGATGGCCATTGTCGTTGTAGACAGATCCCAGATCATATTTCAAATACCACTTGCCATGTATTTTCCACAAAGCTATAAATATGATACTACTGATTTTATTGGGGGTTAAACAGGAGTTTATTTTGACAGAAATAGGAATATTTGAATGCATTCAAGGCTCAGTCCTACCCTGTGATCTTTCCCTTCTGTTCCTGCTGACAGCACTAGAAGTTTGTGTGTTTGCAGACAGAATTTGGCTGATGGGGGATGTGAAGTGTAACAGTGTACAAACCCGGCAAGGTTTGTGCATCTCGTTCACTGGTGCTCCCTCTGCTGGTAGTGAAAGGTAAGAATAAAATTACAATCAACATCATGGATTTAAAACTGTTTCATAATACAAATTAAAATAGTCCCAGTTTATATGTGTAAATTAGCTAAAAGTCACTTTTTTGTGTGTAAAACTGAGCTCTGATTCATCTCATGTGTTCAGCATGGCATAGCTACTTCAATGTCATGTACTTTCAACCATGACTTTTTATGAAATAACATACCACCTCACGTAAAAAAACTCATTTTAAAGCAACCATTAGATCAGAATCAGGATGCAAACTAGCATCGAGGAGGGATTCTGCCCAAAATTCTGTGAATGTGTGGCCAAAACCCAGCAGAAATTGTTCAGGGAACCATAAGTGAAACAACAAGCAGCTTACTCCGGAGGTATATGTGCGTAACATTCATGTGCTTTCTGGGCCAAGCCCACTCCACACTTCATATTAGATCTTTGTTTAATACCATGTGAGTGAAAGTTGTTCTTATCTTCATAATGTGAATATGGTAAAGAGCTGAAACACTGAATTACTATTTGTTGACAATTCTCTGAACTAAAATTCTCAGCCAAAGCAAATGGATGTAATGCCATAGTATTTTACCATTTAATCTGTGCATGCACCTTCTGCTGACTGCTATAGGAGTTGTACATGTGCATCTGAAGGAAGAATCTGAGACTGGATCTAGTATATAGCACACAGGTTGTACTTTTACACATGCAGGAAAGTACCTTTACCCATGCAGGAAAGCACACTGCAGTCTAAGTTCTGATCATTCAGACACAAGGAAGGTGTGTTGCCCACTTATTATTGTCTAAACTGAATGAGATAAATATTAACAGCAAAATTCCTTTAGGTCACAAGGAAATGTGCTTCTGCTATTATTTTGGGTTTTTTATGGATAAGGGAGCTTTCAGGAAAGTGTAACAGCGCAGCTAAAATTAAAGATCAAAGTCTGTTTAAGCCACCTACATGAAATAGGTTTGTTGGTCTCACACCAGTGCATATCACAAAAACATTTCAACTCAGTTGATAGTCTCTATTTGAGGGGAGCTTCTTGGACTCAGATAATACAGAGACCTACATGACTACATTACTTTCACCTCAAGAGATATTTATGGCTGTGATCTGTCTAGGGTCCTAGGATCTGTCTAGGGTCGCTGCTATCCTAGGAAGCAGTGACATGACAATAGGAGTACTGACTATACAGTTGCATGCAGGTATATAAGGAGCCAGGTTTAGGTGCGTGGTGTGAGCTATCATCATTAGAATACAGTTTTCTAGCAAATACAAAAAGACTTTCCAATTACTTGTAATTCTTATATTAGGAACCCAGCACAAAAACACCAGCTGCAGCAACAGTATTTTTGAGAGGAATACAAAGAAAACTATAACATAATTCCAGTTTCTTGACTTTTTCTCCTATAAGAACAAGCTACTTTAATCCCAATACAATTTCCATTTGAGCAGTGATGCTTCAGAAAAGCACCACATTTTCACAATCATAGAAGAATGGCAGACATTAAAACCACACTAACAGAGGTTAAGTTTTAGTATAGTGAAAGTTACTTCACATGTTTTTCCCAGAAAAAATATTTATCAGCAACTCCAAACCACCACCCCTCATCAGTTTTAAAGTAGAACAATCAAAGCTTGAAGACTGTCAGTTTTCTACATAGTATTTATAAATAGAATTTAGCACGGTCTTGATCAATCTGATTTCTTGTGTAATATAAAGAAAGACAGGATACTATGAACATGGAGTTTTTTGTATTGCATTATGGACCCAGACACTGCTTTATTGCAGCTCCTGGTAGGCAGGTTTTGTGGTTTTGTTTAGTTTATCTCACTGAGCAAGAAATTTTCAGTGTGACTAAGTCACCAGAGGGAAAGCTCCTGAAAGCTCTCCATGTCATGCAGCTCTGCACACCTGAATTAGTGTCAATTTTCTGGGTATCTTTTGTAAATGAATAAATAAAATTAACTTCTTTTCCTCACCACACTAAATAGTTCTCTTTATGGTAGGAGACCACCTTGTCTCTCAAGATACCTTACCACATCTTACAAGGGGAGCCATAAGTGACTGCATGGAATTTTCTCTTATGGACAAGAAAAGTGAAATATTTTAATATTGGAGGCAGGATTTGCAAGTGTAGGGAAATCCCACCCTTCAATGAAAGCTGAATTCCTTGGACTCTAAACCCTTACTGGTGAAAAGTTAACAATTCACACAGTTCTTGAACAGCAAAATGACTCACGAGCAAATTGAAGTTTATGATATGCAGAGTTACTAACAGAACCCTGTTCTAGGACTGGGAGGTACAGGATATTTTGCGCTCCAAGAATGATGTTTCTGAAGATGAATCCTTAATGCTGAAAATATTCCAGCTGTAATCCCACTGAGTAATGCTTCCTGAGTGAAGTAATGGTATTACTTCTGGGAATAATTCAGCCCTGGAACTTGGTCATTTTACTGTTTTACATTAGATGAGCCAATTTCTTTAACACACTTTTGCCATGACTGCTGTTTACTTGTTACCATACTTTCAGTGTTCCCATATTTTTGGCAATTACTAAATGCCTGTTTGTAGTTAAAAACAAATTTGATATTTACTCTCTGTCAAGTTATCACTGGAACATATAGGAAAAATAAGAGACAAACACAAGGACGTAGACACCTCTGTAAGAAACAAATAGTTCCACGCAATCAAAAAGGGAAGGCAGGCTCTTTTCTAACTCCCGCTGAAAGTCTAGCTTATCTAGTTAGTCCTTTCCACAGCCTGCTGGGCAGGTGAAGTCACCTGTACCTGCTCTGTTGTGACAGGCCTTCCTACATGCACTGTGCTTGCCTGCATACAGGCATCCTGCACAGCCAAGCAGCACTCTTACTACACACTCCTTCTCCAAGGAGAAAAGCGTGGAGGATAATTTCTCAAAACAGAAGGAAAACTTGGCTTCCCTCTGGCAAGCACCTGGGCCAAATTTAGTAATTGCTTTAGAAATCTGGTAATTAAATGCAAGATGAATCTGTTGATGATTCTTTGTATGACATGCAGTTTAATGACTCCAGCTTTTTCCATGCTGCATGGATACATTTTAAACACCAGCTTCTGTTAAGCATTAAAAATGCAAAGTGTAATATAAGGATAGTAAGTGCAAAGCCAGTTCTTTAATGTTCTTACACTTTCCTCACGAGTTAGGTGGATACAGCATGATCAAAGGTGCTAAGCTGCCAATTTAATACACCAGTGTAACTTCCACTTACAAATTCTGACAGAAGCACAGATACATTATACAGCTACTCATTTTTCTCTAATGTTGTTTCTTCTGAAAAAGATGGATTTGCATTGCTATATTTCTCTCAGCTAATGCTACAACTTGGGTTTCTGTTTCTCAGAAAAGTCTTATGCATATGGATGCAAATGTCCTTCTGATAAAACTATTTCTCACTGTTACCACAAGGTAAAAAGATACTGGGTAGCATGGAACAGCCCTTCTCATAATTTGACTAGCAACTATATGCACTGCTGTGTAACAGACATAGTGCATTTAATGGTACTTACTAAATACGTCAGCAGTGACAAATAGAGACAGCAGTCTGCAGGTGTGCAATCGAGTGTAGTGCTTTACCCAGTCTGGTTCTCAATGATTGAAGCACAGGGGTTTTCCATTGTTTTCCATTGGTTTCAAATTAATTTAACAGTTCCTCCCTTTCATTATAGTACATCACTGAATTCCCAGGAAAAAATAAAATAAAATAGAATGAAAGAGCTATCAGCAAACAATTTTTGCATTATGGTTATCTGGAAACCTGCATAGTATCTGCAGCTTCAATAATTATTTTGCTTATCTTTTGGATATGTCAGTTATACATTCAGTGCTTCACAGGATTACTACTTTATTCTTTAAAAGTTTTGGAATATTTTTCCAAAGAAGAAAACTCAGATGCCCCATACCTATACCATAAAATGAATAGATTAAAAAATAGATTTGATTATTTAGGCAGCATAATTGACTCAGGTCCCCTGACAAAAGTAAAAGCAAGTGTTAGTACCAAACAATTTGTAAGTGAAGTACAAACATATGAAGGAAGACAGAAAGTGGAAGGTGAGGAAAGCTAAGTCACTTCTACATGAACTTTACTGAGATTGCCAAGTTAGTCTTTGATTTCTCAGTCTGACTATTTTCTGAAGCATAGAATACCCTTCCAAAAAAAAGATTTCCAGGCTGGAAACTGGCAGAGAAATAGAGAGAAATTGTCAGCATCCCAGACTAGCCACAAACTCCTTGAAATTCAATACCATAAGTGAGCAGCTCACTAGGATGAAAAAAGCTAAACTCTTTTATTCAACAATAAGGTTTGAATGTCTTACAGCCAATCCTTGTCTAGGAATACATTAGAAGCTGGTTAAAGAAAAAGAAATATCTTATTGTCAAAATGGATGGAGGCAATAGACTGATAGAGAATATTCTTGGATGGCTATTACCTGTGTTACTTTTTTGTAATACTGTATAAAAATATATTTTTTAATATAAATGTAATAAAAACATTGTAATATATATAGGTTCTAATAACATAAATATCTAAACATACATATGGTTTTCTATTAATCTTGCAGCACACACAAAAATAAATTTCTAAATTAAAATCAAAACCTCACTTAGGAATTTCACTTTCTTTGAAAACTATTAAGAATACTCATGAGTCACATCCATAGCTTGCTCCTAGCACAGAGCTGTAGTGTAAAGAAAGTTTACCCTACTCTTTAGAGATTGGCTCTCCCTTGAAGCCTGGATAAAATCATTCTGATAGCACCTGAAGGATCAGTAGAGGATAGCACTTCCATTACAGGCAAGGACCAGGGCCAAAAAGAAGCTCTCATAATTCTCACAGTGCTCATTACCTTTGGCTTTCTGCCTTAACAACTGGCATATACTGTATCAGGTGTATAAACGTTCTGCATGGTTCTTGCATATTCTCCATGCTTAGCCTCACTTGGCAGCCCTCTGCACCTCCTTCTCTGCTGCCTTTCACCTTGTGAAATCATTATGTCACTTACAGTTACGTAAGGCGGATCCAAACCACTTCTGAATTACAAGTCTCTCCATGGCACCCTCTTTGCAGAGGTGTGAGTGGCCACAGCTGGGGCAGGGAAACAAAATCACTTCCCCAGAATCAGGATTTCTGAGCTGCAGCTATCTCAATTTTTACAGTGCAAATGTTTCAGCAAAATATGTGCATTTTGAAACAAATGCTTTCTAATGCACCTTTCATATAAGCTTATAAAAATAACTTTTGTGTCAATTTGCTAGTGAATAATGTTTCTACCTGTGAAGCGTACAAATCTAGAGAAGTCCAAAGGATAAAACCAAACATCATCCTGGTATTGCATCTGGGTTGTGTTAGTCAGTAGTATATAATGTGTTAGTATAATAGAAGTAAAGAGTGTATAGAGGGATTCTAATACTCAGTTACTACATCTGTCTCCCTACATTATCATCATTAGAGTGTTTAGATGCAATTTATCTCCCTTTCCATTTGAGAGATTCATGTTCCCTCCTATGAACTGGGCATCAGCCCAACCGTGATGGGTTGTGTCTGTAGGGGAATGCCTTCATTTCAACACCTGCTATTAGCCATCATCAGCCCAGCAAACTCTAGTTTGATCATTCGCATGCTTGCAATCATTAAAATCCAAGCAGGGATGGAACCAGTGCATGTTTCTCTGACACAGAAACAGGAGAGGAAACTACAGGAGAGAAAAATAAAGCTATGTCTACGATAGCTGACAGATTTTACGTCTCAGACACACAAAACTTTAGCAAAGCTGGGCTCTGCTGACATCTTAATTAAATATAAATAGAGAAGAAGGATGCTGCTGGGGTCAAGGCTATTGGCTAAGGCACAAGAGATCAAGAGTGAGTCACTAGCAGCTGCTATAGTCTGACACTGGGCAAAGCAACTTCTCTGTGTCTCAGATTTATAAAATAGCTTATGTATTCAGACTTCATGTTCCTTTGGACAGGGATTGGCTTTTATTACATTTTTCCCAGCATCCAGTACCCTGAGGCCCTGATCTCCATGAGGTCACTCAGCTATTATCATAATACAAACTGTCCCATACATGTCTCTGCTCTCTGGCCTAGATCTTACCCAAAAAACCTGCATGTAAGTAGGAACTGAGGAAAGATACCTAGATGAAGCACAGAAATTTTTCCTTCAAGACAAAATCTTAAGCAAAATATCAGAGCTATTTCTCTTATATTAGAACCAAATGGTTAATAATTTATTAAGGTGTAACTGTAAAAATTGGATCTGAAGCAGCTCCCTTTGCCCACCTCCCAGGCACTCATGGCACAGTAAAAAAACACTAAGGTGATCAGAAGTTCTGCATAACTGAGTTCCATCACTGTAATTTAAAACAAAAAATATGAGGCAAGGAGTACTGTTTCAGTGCATACTTTGTTGTATTTGTTGACGCATTTTGGAGATGGTTGTTAAAACAAACTTTGGAACAAGGTATGATGATTCCTATTCTCTCCGTCTTTCACCAGAAAGAATAACATAGAGTAGTCGGCACTTCTAGTCTCATCTTACTGGGATGTGTAGGTGGGAGTAAAGCCTGCAGTTCACATAGGCGTTCTCACGCAAGCTTTAATCTAGAATCTAGCCTGTGCAGGCTGCAGTGACACATCCAGTTGCAGTGCACACAGATGTTAGATACAAAAGAAGTCTAATTTGAATCAGGAGATCTGGGTTCTGTTAGTGACTCTTCTATATGTTTCCTGTATTGCTCTAGGCAAGGCTTTCGGGGCCTGATCCAGCCTCCATTTAATTCCACAGGAATCTTTTCTCTGGCAGCACTGTGAACTGGATTAGGCTCCTAGCCTATCACTTTTCCTGGCTCTTCATATTCCTCAATGGTAGAATAATACCTGCTCATTCCACAGTTGTCTGATACAGCTTAAGTCATTTGCCTCTAAAGTGATATGCTACTTAGGCATATCATGAATATGCAATTGAATTAAGTTCTTGATTCAGCAAAACCCTCAAACCTCTAAAAAGCCTCAGTCTAGTAAACACATACTGAAGAGTTTTAGGTTCTGTGTCATTAGGTGTCTATATGAAGTCTTAAACATGCAAGAAGGTTATTTACCTTCTTTATTTAAGTGGAACTACTTAGGGGCCTAACATTAAGCATATGCCAAAGTACCTTGCTCAGTGCTGTATTATCTATCACTAGCCATACACACATGCCTGAAGTTAAGCATCTGCTTAAATGCATTGCTTAATTCATCACTAATAGCAAAATACTCATGCTTTCTAGCATAACATACAAAAATATTTGAGCTCAGAAGATGTTAATCTTTGTTTGATTATATGAAGTGTCATAAATAATTACTTTCATCTTTCTAATATATCTAAAGAAACACAGAAAATTTAAGATCATGTAGCCCATGCTGATTTCCAGGAACCTTGCTTACCCTATAACCCTTTACTCTTTCACATAACATCAAAATCACAATATGGATGTGTATTTTGAAGTAATTGTGTTGGTGGTCCCTTCATGCTTTCTGAACATCTAACAGTTAGCTAAGCAAACACACATGACTGATTAAAAGAAGAAAGGGAACTATTTTTACAGGGACCATTAAACTTTAACTGCCATCTGGCAGGGAATGATTAGAGAAGATCAAAATTAAGGCAGTCAACACAAATACTGTGTGGATACCTCAGGGAATTAATGTGGATAGAAGATGGTGGACTTGTGGCTATGTTAAAGAGACAGACACAGAAGGAAGTGGTGAACACATCCTTTATAACTGCTGCCCTAATGGCCAAATTCACAGCAACAGGAGCAGAAAAAGAAGAAATCAAGAACACCTGGGAATAATCAGACGCTTGCTGTCATAAAAAAGAAAGTTAAAGCATTATACAAGAGCCACACCATTCTTGTTCCCCAACAAGTCAGGAAGGAAATTTTTATTGTGGAGGTGTGTTGAAGTTGGCAGGTAGTTAATATTCAAATTAGCCTACTATCTTTACACAGGCATTTTAAATAGGCTCTGTAATAAATCTTAATTGAATGACCTTATGGAACATGGAACTGTGGTTGATCTAACTGAACACTGGATGTCACTATTTATACACACTATTAGTCATTTTTTGAGGCTTTAAAAAACACAATCCAGCCATGAATCAGAACAATCCAGCTATCGTTCATTACTGGTGTTCTTGAGATAGTTTCAATGAGCCAAATCTTCCAAGATACCTAAACAAACAGGTCACATTTTACAACTACTCTACTGCCTGCCCTGGTTATGCTGCCATTAAGTGCTCCCTAACAAGAATACCATGTCTGACTTCATATTTTATGGAAAGATTTGAGGTTTGGATTCAGGGATAATGGACTGGCTCCTCAGTGCAACATCTCACAGCTGAAAGTCTTACCAGGCAGCCAGATTATTGCCTTATGACTCTGCTGTTGTGACTGGTAAGGAACAATCAAAATACGGCTCTCGCAAAACTACAACATAGCCTAGATGAGGCAGCTTCTTGTCTGACTGTGCTTGAGTACTACCTTCTTTTCATTTCTTAAGGTCTACTGGATTGGAAAACCCCTGGTCCCTCAAGCATCTGCTCCAAGGTTTTTCATTCCATGGCTCTAACATACAGCTCATTCTGCCACTCAACTCCCCTTCCCTGAGGGACAGGTGATTTCCAAGGAGCACGATTGTTACAGGGGAGTACTTTTAGGAGCTAACGGAAGGAAAAGGAGGAGATGGAGGACAAGTATCTCTGAGCCCAAGTGGTTTGGGAAACAAATCAGTGCTAACAGCCCAGAAAGTAAGGTTAGCTGCTGAAAAGACTAGGGACAGGTGACAGGAGGTAAAGAATAGGAAAAGTAGGTACGGTAATGCACTGGGAAATGAGACTGGTTATATGTGTTTCTTGAGCTCAACACAGTATTTTGAAGTTTGACTTTTCAATAGCATAGGAGAAGCACATTAAATATGCTTCCAAGCCTATGAAATCTTGTGAACTGTACCTGATTTCATTGACCTATGCTAAACAGCAAAAACGATCAGAAACGTACATGACTACTCCGAAATGTTCAGTCATTGCAAATGTTTGGTAATTTTAGACCTTAATTCTCAACAGAATTTAATAGAATTTACCGGTATATTCATGTGTCTACATATCACTCTGTATCCTTGAAAATGCTAGGACCTTAAAAATTTTACTTTCCTTCACATTCTTAAAATCAGTATTATTTCAGGAGATGTAAAATATTTTTAAAACAACCCTAGGAGCTTTGCTAGTAAAGAAAACAATTGAAAATGCCTCCCAAGATTTGCAAAAATACATTTCTATGCAGGACATGTGAACATGGTCTTTCCTAGTGCCATACTGCAAGCGTACTATTGTAAAAACACTACGGGTGTTGAGAGGGCTGTGTTTTTTGGTTTCTTTTCTACACATCCTGGCTGGACAACAAAATATCTTAAAGTCAGCAGTTGTGACTGGCAATGTATGGCTGGAAATTATCTGCCCTGAATCTTATTCCAAGTATTCTCTTTGAAGAAATATTGTGTGCAAAATATTCTTTTGCTTAATGCAAAATTATATTTAAAATCTGAGCACAGTGGACTGTCCAACTGAGGCTCATGAACAGGTTTTGCTCTTTCCTAAACCATTTCTAGCTTTATACGGTACTGAGCAGTTCTGCTAGTACAAGTAATCTGTTCAGTGGAGAGAAACAGGAGTCAAATGCAGCTATAATATATTGATATGATACGTATAATATATTTTTATGATATTTACATACATAGAGCATTGTATAAAATATAAAGTTTAACAAGCAATATTAATTTTGCTGTACATATATGCCACTTTACAATTGAGTGGGGGCAGAATATGCCTTATACACAAATCTGTTCAGAATCTGGAAAGGCAACAGCTGTGGTGTGAAAAGACAATCCTCTATCATTCCATCCTCAGAATATACCATAGACACAAAGCAATCAAGGACCACCTGAAAAAGAAGCACAACACTGGTAAACCTCTACAGTTTGTTACTCCAGCTTTGATGCAAAATCCTCTTAAGACTGCTTAGAACATGTAACAGCCTATGGCTCTCTTCTGTTAACAAGGTGCAGAACATTCATTCTCCACATGCAAAATTCCAAATGCTGAGCCAAGCTGAAATACAGTAGACATTTGTTGATTTTTTATAATGCCCACAAGCATCTGCAGATGTGATCCCATGTAATGAAGCATGTGGCCTTAAGCTGGAATTATTTGCAAACAGCAGGATCTCCTGGCAAAAGAGATGGCACTTGCTGTGTTATGAAAACTGTCCCTCTAAAACCATGTTTGGTTAGCACCTATGCCCTGTTGAAATTGGCATAGATAATTCCAAGTGGGAACAATGCCAGCACGACAGATGGAAGTGAATGCAGGCATGCCAGAGAACCAGTATGTTCATCAAGTCTAAATATTAGGGACACAGTCCTTCCCAAGAATTTAGAAACAGCAGGCTGTCCAGAATTTCTATACTTTGGGTTCAGAATAAAATAATATATGATCTTATTTATAACTATAAGCAAAACTAATTATACTAATTTAAAGACATCTCATCTGAGCCACACAGAGCGTGATAGTACTCAGCTGAATTAAAACAACCTTTTCTCTGTATTCAGACTGGCAGCGGGTCCTAGAGGGCAGAAACTGCACTGGAGTCAAAATGATTCCACAGGTGTTCTGCTAAGTGGTTCAGACTGAAGAGTTTTCAGATGCTAATGAATATTCCTCATTTATACAGTGCCTTCAGGCAATGATCCCAAAACAATTTGTAAGTGTATGAGAATTTAAAATCATAGTTGTAAGGTACATCATTTACAATTAAGCAAATGAATCTTGTATGTATTAATGGTCTATAGTCTCATCTCCCCTCCCCATCAAGGATTATAAACTGGAACTATACTCTCTGCAGAGAGGGTGGAGGAAACAAAATCCTTTTGCCACAATCCTGGCAGATACATATGTACCCTGCTTTTGCTCTTTACATGGCACATATAGCCATAGCGCGTCAATTATCCAAAACACTAATCTCCAAACAGGAATTACAATTCCTATGGGTTTTGAGCACTGATCAGCTACCTTGCCTATTTCTCCTTCCAGATTGTGAACACCCAAAATATATTGCCCAGAAATACTTGCCTAGAATCATTTACACGATTCTGATAGATGGGAAGACCAAATATCTAATAAAAAGAGCTTAGGTTCTGTGTTTTAAAACTAAGAATCTGGATTTGCAATCCCCCCACCCCTGCACAAAAAGCTTGTACTTTCAGAAAGAGCCTGCTAACAAAACATCCCTCCATTTTGGGTTTCTTCAACTTCAGCAACCAAAATGTATGCATACTTTTGGAAACACTGGATCTAATATTGCCAAAACTTTGGCCGCCTGTGCTTTCTCTGGATCTGTGTTTTATCAGAAAGCGTATGTCATAAGAAATGTGTTATAATTGGGTTGCTGTGCTCTAACCAGTGCAGCTAACAGCGTCAACTTACAGCTGAACTTCATTTTCTATTAAAGAGGTGTTTAGTACTATTAGTAGGAATAAAAGCCACTGCTGAATTTATTTTCATTTAATCCAGTTATATTCCATGAACTAGAAATGTACATGTGTGTTACCCAGTCAATTGACTGACCATTTCAGGTATCAGCTGGGGTTTTTTTGCAACACAGGTTTGGGAAATAATGTGAGTCATCTGAATAAGACACATTAGTTAAGAGAGTTTATGTTTTAACATAATATATAAAGAGAAACTTTAATTCCAACAGTTCTAAATTTTATGTGTATTTATAACAATTAGCGTGATCAAACATCAGTGCATTGTTTCATTACTGCTCTTCCTGAAAAAACAATTTCCAAAATATACGAGGTAATACATAATAACAATTTTTAAATAGATGACAACTCACCCCAAATGTGGTAATCCTGACATTGTAACAGATGTGGAGCCTAGAGTGGATCCATTCATGAACCTATCATTTCACTTTGAGTTATGTTGCAAATACAAATAAATATTACACTAAAATATGGCATCTGTATTTTTTAGACAATTTGTAGTTTCTGCTGACATACAAAATTAATTTAAAAAACTTACAGGATCATATTCCATCTTGTGGCATGCTGGGTTTTACAAAGGGTGGTATGGTTGTACATGTTTACAGTGCTGCACAGCATCTTGAAGCTAACCAACAGAACTTGAATGCTGGTCAACAAGGCTTGTTATCCAGAGGGAGAGCAGATCTACCAAGTCTTTTCTGGCAAGGCTTCATGGAGCCTTTATTTCACTTTCGACCAGAATGCAGTAGCAGGGTGATAATGAAACCACCTCTTTTCCAAGCTGAATTTCTGCTGTAGCAGAATAGCTTTCCTCTTGACAACATCCAATTTTGTTATGTGTTATGGCTATGGTAGTAGTAGAGCTTACATATACAATCATTGTGCCATTTAAAGCACATTTAAAGATTT
Source organism: Loriculus beryllinus (assembly GCA_039877255.1). NCBI lineage: Eukaryota > Metazoa > Chordata > Aves > Psittaciformes > Psittacidae > Loriculus > Loriculus beryllinus. The sequence continues at coordinate 22,690 of JBCJKH010025849.1, forward strand.
CAGAGACCCAGAAATGACATGACAAGGACTATAACGATTTTCAATTCAAATTGAATCAGTGGTCTCAACAAGATTAGGATACTTTCAGAATATTGCTAAGTATGAACATGGTATGATGTTTGTGATTAAAGCCATCAGTTTCTAGGACTCAGATGTTAAAATAACCAATGACCTGTTTAGCAGAACGCTCTACAGCCTAAATTAGCCCTACTTTGCTAATTGACTTCAGTTCTCTACTGAAAGGAGCTGTTGAGACTAACAGACAACTAATTTTAGCAAAAAAAAGATAGTTTGGGTAAGTACTCTGAGAGACAAAGATCACTTAAGAAACAGATTCTCCCTTTCCCCTGTAAAGGAAAAGTTTACAATGATGAGAGAAAACTTTATTATCTGCTTTCTGATAAAGCGTCACTTTGAATTCAGCCAACTCAGCAATTAAAACTCCCAACATTACTTATGTCAACATTTGCCAACTACTAATAATCAATAAGGCAAAGAGGTATTTAGAGAGTGTCACCAAGATCGTTTCTACTTAATGCAACACCCTCTAAGAATGGCTTCATTCCTTCTTCTCAGACCTAAATTGGTTTAAATATGTCAAAGTGTATTAGTTCTGCTCCATATACTTTCTTTCCACAATCTGTGGCTCCAGTTATCTGAGAAGACCTATTCAGTCATGAATGGGAAGATTCAACCACACAGTGGTGAATGGAAAAAGTAGGAGTACAAGATACCGTCCATAGCGAAAAACACTGAAAAACCCTGACTTTGTAAATCAGTATCAATCAATGACCTGCAAACTACATCATAAACCCGAAGTTCTAGGCAGCTAACCCTAAAGTAATAACACTATTTTACATTTCAAAACATTTCACAAACATTAGGACAATCTCAGGAGGCCTTTGAGTCAATTTAATCCTTTGGGCGTGTTCCAACAATTAAAAGTTATTGGAATATACAGGTTTTCCAAACACATCTCCTCTTCAAAACAGATTTTTTAAAAAAGATTAGTGTGAGTATGTGGCATGTTTTGAGACAATTCTCTGCTGGGAGGTAAAATTTAGCCTGGAGGAATAGGGTTTGATCTAGAAGAACTTTTTATTTAGGCTTTGGGCAATCACATTTCTCCCAACTAACCAAGATTTCTCCTTCACCTAATACAGAACAGACATTCATCTTTCATAAGTTATTAAGAATAAATGTTGAATTTTGATGGATCCTTTGGTGCAAAACACTCAGGACGTACTCATTTATTCAGCACATACTTGTTCAGTTGAACCAATTTGCAATTGCCGAAATTCATCTGTACCTGGAGGAAAACCAACCCTTATCTACAGGGCAGATATACAGATACTCTGCCCAGTTTTCTTCTTACCTGCTTTCTGAATGACAAACTGAACAGATATAAGACTTCACAGGTCTCTTTCAGAAGTCAAGGCAAAAATACCATCTTTATGCAATGTCTGTTCTGGTACTCATGTGTTGTGACAGAGTCCGACATGTGTAGATACCAGTTAATTTTGGGGTTACAAAGTGAAAGTACATGTCACTGTAGGACTAATTCATTACATGGTGTATCTAGGAAATGAGCTGCTTGGCCATGAGGATGACAGAGACTGTTGCTTTTCTAAAAATAAGAACAAAATGACTGGGAGAATCTTTATGCTTTAAAGGAAAATCTTCCAAAAGCTTGGGAAACCTGGGATGAACTTTCTCTTTCCTTTATGGGAAAGGAGGCCATGCTAGTGAACTACAGCTTGTGGTCGGTCTTTCTGCCCTGACATAAACCTAGCTTAACAGCAGAGAACTGTGGGAGAGAAGTGTACTGCTCGAACAGCTGCACTCTGTCTTCTTTGCCAGAGGCAAAATGGGAAGGAAACCTCCTCTGGCAGCCTTGGCCACTGCCCACATGCATAACTGGTTCTGTCTGGGAGAGACAGTTGGGAAACAGAGAATCTATTCCAAGCAATTTGGGGAGTTTAAGATAAAATTCCAAGTAGAATAGACTTTCAGAAATGTAGTGAGCAATTGGAAATTACACTGTTCTTTAGTGCACTGATGCACTTCCTTGGGGACCCAGCAGCAGGTCAACCAGACAGAAAACAGTGTGAGATTAACACAAATCTTTTTTTCTTTATGAAGATGCGCTTGAATTAAATTGAACGTGGTCTCCAGAGATCAGTAACTGCTCTTCTAACTCCTCCTGAAAGAAGAAGATAAGTTGCACTTAAAATATAATATCAGCTGTTATGCCTTAAAAGCAACCATAAGCAACTGTTTAATGCTGGTTTTGACATAGTTCACACCAGCCTGTGAATGCATTTTTTGCAAAGCATTCCTGGGTGGAAATCATGACAGAAGAGGGCACTTTCTTCATGAGAGAAGAAGGTTTCCATTGAACACTTGTTTGAATCCATGTGACTTGGCACTGTGGGTATACAGCAGCATTAATGTCCTCTTCTCCATTCCTGAGAGGTTTGGGAAGATCCGCTGGATGCCAGGAGCTCCAGACCACTAACTTCCCAAGAGGAAAGCACATCTCTGACGGCTGAGCTTCCTGCCATGAACAAGTGAGTTTCTTTGTTGCAAAGGGCCTGCTGGCTGCTACACTTCCTAGGAGTAAACGATGTACTTTGTATGCTAGTGCACAGCAACATTTAAGCCATTCCACCAGCACAGCACTCACATCTGCTTTATGTTTTGTTTTGTTTCATTTTTTTCATAGTGCTGAAAATATTTGTTACTGCAATAGCAGATAGAGTGATTTTTTATTTTTTTTTTAAGTGAAAAGTTCTGCCTAACCATTAAAGGGTTTTGCCATTGATACTTATTTCTCACTTAGTGTTTGTCTATGGAAGAACCCCTTGGTAGGCACTGCAGATTTGCCCATTCACCTCAGTTCCCAGAGAACAGTGGAATACTTGAAAAGAAAAAAAGAAAACAAAAAAGTAGCCAACTTACTTAGGTCTTTGGTGACCTTTATAGACACCCTTTATGCTGCCCTTTTACTAAGGCTCTGGATGCGTGCCGTAACCAAACCAAGCTTGCTGCTGGGCTTGAGGCAGAGAACAGAAAGCTGGGAAATTCAGACTGTACTGTTGTCTCTGACCTTTGGACCTTCAACTGAGCACAGCTCTGCTGCACCAAAGTATCAGAAGGCACAGCTCTCTAGGTTTTAAAAGCAACATTATTGTTAACATTAGTATGCAGCTGCTGAAAGTGCCGATAGATCGTGTTTGTCGGTGGGTGTTCGAGCTGCTGTTATGGAGTATCTCAGCTGTGTGGCACCTGTGGTTCAATCAGCAACAGCAACATCAGTACTCCACATAAGTTTGGAAGAGGCCAGGAGCAGATTCCTAAGAGAGCGTGCTACGTTCCTATCCCTAAATATAATGCACATATCCTTTTACCCATCCCTTTGGAGATTGTAGCACACAGACTATTTCAGAGCTTATTTTTATGGCACAGATTGTACCAAATACAAGTTTTGTAACAACTTAAATATATGTTTCCCAGTATTTTACCCCAAACGTGGCTTTTTATATTTTTTTCCTAGTTGGCACTAATGCTACTAACAGTGGTAAATGACCATGAAACAATGATCCCCAATGTCAATTAAAGAACACGTGAGTGATTATAAAGTGGTAACCTCAGCTCAGCAACGATAACCTTGTGATTAAGCTTGACTAAAAAGGATTTCTTCATTGCTTGCACGTGAACCCCCTCATCATACAAACCCGACTTAACACTGGGGATGTTTCGAACACTTCAGGTATTCCCAGACTCGGGCCTATTTTTGTGCCTGTGACTATTGCCACGCTGGGACCTGAGGCGTTCCGGGCTCGTCTCTGCAGCCCGTGAGCGTCCCGCATCCCGACAGGCTCTACCACGCCGGAACACGGCGGCACGGGGCGGGGTCGCTCTGCTTGGCTTCCCCGGCTAGTGAGGCTCCGCAGTGCCCTCGCACCTCCTTCCCTTCAGTGGAACACGCCGCAGCGCTTTAAATCTCTCCCCGTTAACGCGCTTCCTCCACACCACGGAGGAGAAGCTCCCTCACGGCGCCGCTGCCCTGCCTCGGGCCACGCAGAACCAACCCTCGCAGCAGCCGGTGCTGCCTCCGGCCTGACGTCCCCGGCTGCCGTTGAGAGCCGCACCGGAGACGTCACCGCCACGCCTGCGCCCTCGTGGCGAGGCGGGCAGAGCGCGACTGCGGCTGCGCCGGGCGGTGTGCGCCGCCCGCCGCCGCCAATGGAGCGCGCACAAAGTGACCTTGGACGCGCGGCCCGCCTCCTTCCGCCGCGCTGCATCCGGGCGCTCGCCGCCGGCCCCGCCGCGCCTGCGCACAGCAGTCCCAGTCAGCCGGGTCTGAGGTGCGGCAGCCGGAGCGGGTGAGTGGGGGTGCCGCGCTATCCGCGGTCATCGCCGTCCCCGTTTGTCGCCGCGGTCTCCTCACCCTCTCCCCTTTCTCTGCAGAGACACCGGATTGTGGCCCCCGGGACGCCGCCCCCTAAGATGTTCGCTTGCGCCAAGCTCGCCGGCTCGCCCTCCCTGGTGAGTGGGGGCCCGCGGGGGGCGCCGGGGCCGCTTCGAATGCCGTGTCCCGGGCTGCAGCAGGGCGGCGGCGGCGGTCGCGGGACACCCGGTAGTTGATCGGGTCTCTGAGCCCCTCGTTAGGCCCCTGGGACGAGTTAGTACGTCGGGCTGCCCGGCCGAGTGCGAAAGGGTGACGGGGGCTGCGGTGGGCCCGGGTTCTCCTTCAGGCTTCCTTCTTGTGGGCCAGAGTCCTTTGCCAAGGTGAGGGGCTTTCCCGCACGGGCGGTGAAGGGGAGGGCAGCGCATCGAAGAGCTCTGGGGCCTGGTGCGCTCTGCACCTTGGTGTAGGTCAAACTCTAGCCTGTTGCTTGTCCTATGCAAGGCCGGGATTTTTTGCCCTTGCAAAGGCAAGGGGCTGTCCTGCTTGAAAACGCCCTCTCTAGCCTGCAGAACGTCTCGTTTTGCAAGGTGCAGGCACAGGTTTGCCCTGCAGGAAGAGCTTTCTGCAAGAGCCGATATGACCTTAGCCTGCTGGAAGCCCAAGGACATATACAGGCCGCTTGTGAAAGAGGGTTCATTCATTTATGCCTGACGATTTAAAAGGCTGTGTTGTGTCTGTGCATTTAACGATTTTGGAATTAATTTTGATGGCTTTTGTTTTTTGTTTTTTTCATTTCAAAATGTGTATTGCTGCCTGCTGGTTTGCCTAGCTTTTTTATTGCTGTTTTGCTTCATTTTCTTTCAGTATAAAGCATGTAAAGGTTCATTGAATGACATAACTATTCACAATAATGTCTCCTGAGAACAGTGCTATCAGATTTCATAGTTGTGTTTGCTTCTGTAGCTTTTATTGTGTATCCAGATATGCAAAGATTGCTGTTTTTCAAGTAAGACAAATGGCTTAGTAGCTAATAGCCTTAGAATCTTACAGACTACTGTACTGGAACAGCTGTGATCAAATGTGGGGGGTTTTATAGCTTTTTTCCTCCTTTTGCAGATCCGTGCTGGATCAAGAATCTTGTACAGACCAATTTCGGCATCTGTGTTGTCTAGGCCAGAGGTCAAGAATGGAGAGGTACCTTATAAACAAAATTCTGTATCTTCCTAAATTACCTGGTGAGCCTAAATGTCCTCAACCTAGAGTTCACTTGTACTAACTCAAATACCTATAGTATGGAACTTGCTTTAAGTCAAACACTTCATAATGCCTGTTGCTGTCTTGCTGTTTCCCTTGAAAAGTCTTTCATATTTAAATTTGATTGCTTTCATGTGGAACAGGTAACACTGAAGTTTTTTTAACTCTTAGTATAGTCTCATCACTTGGAAGAGCAAGTAGACATTGGATCTAATACAGCTTTTGAAACTGCAAAATAACACTATTAAAGTGGTCATAGATGTTGGTCTCTGTCTGAATATAATCTTTTTCATGTTTTGTTTTCTTAGGGCAACTCAACACTTAATGGGGCCCAAAATACTGTCTCCCGACTAGCACTTAGAGAATTCCAGACTAGTGCTATCAGCAGGGACATTGACACTGCTGCCAAATTTATTGGTGCTGGTGCTGCCACAGTAGGTGTGGCTGGTTCTGGTGCTGGTATTGGAACAGTCTTCGGTAGTCTAATCATTGGTTATGCCAGGTAATCAATCTCTGTCCTACAAAGCTCTCGAATTGCATGCATATGTATGTTGAGACAGCAAACCCCAGATAAGCAAGTGGTAATAAGGATATGGCACTAAAATAAATTCTGTTAATAATTGCTATTAGTGATAAACATGGCTAAATAGAATAATATGAAACTGTATTCATTCATCGGGATGGCTCTGTTGTTAAATACAGAATTCTGTACACTCCTACCTAGAGAAGAGACATGAAAGAAGTGAGATTATTAGGCTTCGTTGATGTTCTGATCACCAAAGTCCAGTGTTTCAGCATTCATTCCAAAACTGAGCTAAAAATCTAGCCTGGATTTTTTTTTCCCCATGTGAGGAGAAAAGTCCTAAAGAGTGACTGCATGAAAACTGATAATAAGCAGTGTGAGTTTGTATGCTTTAGACTTTGTAGTCAGGATTGTTGCCTAGAAATGGGTGCTTAATTCATTTTTCTAACACAGTCAGCTTTGTATCTGAGACTGTGTAACTATTTTATAGAGCAAAATCTGAAGGGGATGGGAATTTTATAGTAGGTATGAGCTTCTTCCAGATAAGTTTACAGTGTTCGCATAGTAGAAATACTTCATGTGATATCATGGAAAAGCAGACTCGATACAGACATAAAAAAAAACTTTTAACAGACTGTTTCATGTTCTTTGCTCTTTCAGCTAGTTAAGACTTAATGTCTTATTTCTTAATAAAAATTTTTAAGTCCTACTGAAGACAAGGAAGTTTGTCTTCCACTTGAAGAAGTGCAAGTATTTTCAGTACAAAACTAATGTCTCCTTAATTCGGCATGAACATGCCAATAAGAGGTTATGTTACTTCATACTGAAGTTTTTCTACTCTTCCACGCACTTGGAGGGATAATTCATTGCATTTTTGAAACTGCTGTGTAGTTGTTTCTTTTTTTGCTCTAGGTGGTTTCAGCTCCTATATTTGTGTTAGACTTACTTAAAATGCTACACACAAACTTCCTTGGAATATAGTTTTAATGTCACAGATGTGAAGTAAATTGGATTTATGGGATTTTTCCTGTTATGGTATATGTGGCAAGGAAGTATGAGGTTCTGAATCTGTCAAATGCATTAAATTGTATGAGAAGCATCTTAATTGTAAAGATAAAAAGGACTTACACCTTTGCTTTCTTTTAGAAATCCTTCTCTGAAGCAGCAGCTGTTCTCATATGCTATCCTGGGATTCGCCCTGTCTGAAGCTATGGGTCTCTTCTGTCTGATGGTTGCTTTCTTGATCCTATTTGCCATGTGAAAGGAGATCTGCCTGTAATACTGGCATTGGAATGTAACTCTGCATTTTATGGGACTCCCAAAATGTTGGTATCATGGAAATTGATGCTATTTCCGAAGTCATTTCATTAAAGATAACAACTGTAACTGTCAACCTGTTGCCTGCATTTATTATCTTTCTCACTAGGGTATCTGGAAGACAGCATCTTGTCATTCAGTTGCCGTGGATTTCTCCTGATAATTACATGTCACATAGAACCCTTCAAATAATGACTTCAAGTTGAACATTTTAGTTATTAATATATATGGGCATGTTGCTTGTCTGTTAAAATTAATGTGGCATATCCTTGAAAAATCAAAGGATACACAGATTACATTTGAAAGGCTGTACTGCTGGCCTTGTTCTTTCACTTGCATTCCAAACTTACCCAGAGCTGTTTCTGTGCAGTTTTTCTCTCAGGCTGGCTGGCACATAAGGTGTTCTGATGCCTTTTGCTAGAAGGAGCTAAACACAAATCCACAAACAGCGATAGGAGAGTTCACTTTGCATCAGTTTTCAGTTACATGATAAATTTTGATCACCATGGTAAAAAATTTCAACTTGGGTCTGACCAGTGTTCCAGTTGTACTAAACTAAAACTTCTTTGGGTGGTCCACATTTTTAGGTGGTCTGGAATTGTGCCACATTGATATTACACTCTTACTTAGTTACTGCATTCTTGGCATCATGTGATTAAAAGGGAGAACTTCCAGCTTCCTAATTTTGCCAAGTCAGCCTTACCTTCTCTCTCAAATTCTTTTAGTAGCAGTAGGATCAAAGCGGTTTTTATTAAGAAAATATCTGCAGTTATCAAGCTTTGCTACTCACTGTATCTGTCATAACAATCTAAATGCATTAACAGTGTTGTCTATGCTTACAGCAACATGCTGTGTGCTACTAAATGCTCATCTGGTACAGGAGGTGATAGCATCTCAAGCTTTATTCAGAAAAATAATAGCTCTGATCATTCAACAAATGCAAGCCATAGTTTAGAAGAACATGGGTAAGCTTGTTACAAGCTTTGTCAGCTTACTGTTAAATGGATGCTTACTGAATTAAATCTAGGAAATATTTAATTTAAGCTGCCTATCCCTGGGGAAATGGAGAAATGACTAGTGGCTCTCAGATCGTTGCAAGGTGCAGGTAAGACTTTTGTTTTCATCCAAATTCAAATACCACACTGGTGTTCATAGACATAGTTTAGTAGTAGACTTGGTTGTCCTGAATGATTCTATGATTCATGTAGCCTAACTTGAACCTAGCATGAGAAGTTAATCTTCCCATATGTTCTTAGGAGAACATAGTCATCTCAAAAGGATTAAAAGCTGCTGTGTAGATAGAGCATCCATTTGTATGTGTGAGGTTTAGGAGTGTAGAATATGAGGCATCCTTAAATATTTGGCTATAGTACAGTAGTAACTTATATGACTAAGTCTGGAAGTGGGATTTTTTGCAGGGTGAGAGGGTTAGGAGGTAAATCATACTGCAGTTATCTTCCATGTGGTTTATGCTCATGCAGCGTTTATGAGCTTACTATTATTCACTCTCATAAGCTGTTCTGCTACAGAGCTGACAAACAGTGCCTTGGATAAAAGGTAGATAATCATTAGAATTCTAGGCCAAAGCTCATCTGTGTGCTTCTGTACTTCTGGTAGGTGAATTTTGCTCTGTTCTTTCAGTACTGTAGAGATCTCTGCAGGCATTTGAGGTGGCAATCCGTATTTGCTAGTATTGTGGACTAGTCTAATGAGGTAGCTTAATTCCAGTTTTGATCTTCAGACTTGTCTTGGTCAAGTCTAGCTCCGAGTCTGTTAATTGTACGTATCAAATTATTTGAACCATATAAAATGGTTCTGCTGAGTTGTGATTGTGTTTGGTGTAGGAAGATCTGGCTAAGCTATTGCTCTGTAACCTCACGAAGAAAGCCACAGGAGTCACCAAGGTTTGAATAACAAGTTCTGGATTTACATCCCATCTTTTCCCATGCAGTTCACCCTGTCAACATGTACCCCTTTCTTTATGATCAGCCTTGTCTGAAAGGCAGTGGACATCTCAGGTGACCCTTTATATGGATGTGAAGCCTGTCTTTTTTAGTAGTAGCATCTCCTCAAGACTGTTATCTTTTAGCTCACTCTTAGACTGGTGAACATGGGCAAAACCCAAGCAAACTTGCTGTCTGGTTATGTCAATCTTGAATCAGAGCTCAGTGTTACAGATAGAGACTAATCAAGGACTTTCAAAACATGGCAACAAACCTTCACACAGAGGATTATCCTATTACAGACAATAAGGGGCTTAGAGACAATGAGTGATGGGTGGATTTTCACATCTGAATAATCACAGGGCACACTGGCTTCCTTTTTACATTTCTGTCTTTTCCTTGTTCTTGTAAAACAGTGTACTTTCAGTGGTTACTTAAGCACTTGGTCAATTTGAGTGGTCTTACAAAGACAGAAGATACTCTTCAGTTTTCTTAAAATGTTCATAAAACAGACAGCTGTAAATGTGTAAAAGATCAAATGTTTTTTACCAAAATAAAAAACAAACAAAACCCACAATAAATCCTCACCCAAACCAACAACCTCCCAACCTCTTTGCAGTGATTGGGCAGCAGCAGGACTCTTTCAGAATCATAGAGTGGTTTGGGTTGGAAAGGACCTTAAGGTCATCTAGTTCCAATCTCCCTGCAGCGGGCAGGGGCACTTTCCACTAGACCAGGTTGCTCAAAAGTCCTGTCCAGCCTGGCCTTGCGCACTGACAGGGATGAAGCAGCCGCAGCTGCTCTGTGTAACCTGTGCCAGTGGCTCACCGCTCTCACAATAAAAAATTTTCTTACATCCAACCTAAATCTTCCCTCTTTAAGGCTGAACCCAAATGTATCTTCTCCTTAAGAGTTTACATCAAGAAGTCTTTTTTTGTAGGTTAGAGAAAACAGATTGAAAGTTCCATGAGGTGATGCTATAAGCTTCACTTTCCTGAAACCTTTTTCAGTTTCTTTTGCCATGAACTGTGCTGACCTTAAAGACTGACTGTCAGCTCATGGAAATTTGTACTGTAGGTTCTCCAGATCCAAAGACTCTCCATGTTTCATTGTTGAAGCTGAAGCAAAGATCTGCATTGTCTCTGAACAACTGTGCTGGCTGCTGTCCCAGTAGATCAGACAGCATGCCACCTCTGAAAGCGATGAGCACAATAGCATTATCCTAATGTATAGTGAAGGAAATGTTTGTGTTACAAATCACACTCTTAAGTTATTGCTGCAGGTAAGAAAATGATTCATCCTGCTGCCTTTTTTTTTTCCCTGCTTTCACTCCATTTATGGGTTGTGGGGTTTTTTGTTGTTGTTGGTTTGTTTTGGTTTGGTTTTTTGCACCAATTTTCGAAGGAAGAAAGGCAAATAAGTTGTGGTTCATGGTTTTGTTCAGGGCTGATGTTGCCATGTGATGATAGAGCTAAACCACTGAAAAATACTTGTTTACATATAGCTTTAAGTTGCTTTGTGAAGAAATATAAGCTTTATTCCTCTGTTTTTCTGCACTCTTATTTGAGCTCTTTGCAACATGCTCACAGTAAAGAGTGATTCCACCTTTAAGCAAACACGTACTTTTACACACCGGTTTTTATCCCACCTTATCTTAAAGAACTTCGCAAAACTGTTGCACAAAAATAATTTGCAAGAAATGAAACATACCATATTGTCTTTTGTAAGTTCAGGGAAACCTAGACAAAATGTAATTTCCTGGAACTAATACTACTATTTTAAAAATATATATTTCTGTTGTTACTCATATTTTCACACTCTCAGATCAGTCTTGGAGTACGACAGCTCCAGATGATAGGCAGAGAATTAAAACTTCATCTGTGATTCACGGTACATAGCGGCTGAACCGTTTCACCACATATCATATATAATGATGGTTTTTTAATTAATGCAAAATGCTTTCAGTTCCTCGTTCGTAAAATTTATGTACTTCCCTTCATTGAATAGTGCTGCAGCGGGTTTGGTACAACGTTAAATCCGATGAACGTTTAGGAGAACCCTGGCTGCAGTCACACACCTAGCTCCTGATACGGGAGATACGATGCACAGAGAGGGTGAAGCCAGAGAATAGAGCCAGCACACGGGTTTGGAAGGCTGATTATTCCTAAAGTTAGACGTCTCCAGCGCACCAAGAGCTGTTGCTGAGCAAAGCCTTACAGCGATTTAGGCTCTAAGCGCTTTCTGCTGCCTTCCCCTCGCAGCAGCAGCAGCAGCAGCAGCAGCACTCCTGGAGAGCCTCATCCTCCGTGCTCCCCACCCGGCATAGCTGCACAAATCCTCCACCCCCGGCAGCGTTACCGGCAAGCTGTTCAGCCAGCCACACCCGCTGGGCTCCCTGGCAGGCTCAGGGGTGCGTTTCTGCCCCTCACGCAGGCCGCAGGAGCTGCTGTTGGCACTATACCGGACACACCCGGTGCGCGGCACCGTGCGGCCTCAGCGCCCGCCGCCGACAGCGCCCAACAGGCACCGCGAGCCAGCCCTCCGCCCCGCCCCTCTCGCCACGTGACCCGCACCTCCCCGCTACCCGCGGCGATGTCAGCCGAGCTCTCGCGAGAAGTGACGGAAGCCTGTGGGGGACCCGGCCTTTAATGTGCGGTTCGGCCCGCGTTCCCGGGGTGAGTTTGTAAACACGAGCGCGGCCCGGCGCGGCCCGGCAGCTCCTCCCTCCGCGCTGCGGCGGCGCCCGGGCGGAAGAGCGAGCGCACCGAGGGCGGAGGGGAGGGAGCGGCCGCGCTCCCCCGGCGGTAGGCGGGGGATACCCGGGAGGCAGTAACATGGCGCCGCCGCTCCTCTCCACGGCAGCCTCCTCCCCCACCTCGGCCTGCGGCTCCCGCCGCCCCTAGAGCCGGGGCGGGGCGGCCCGGCCGGCGCCGCGGAGACCGTTACCCGCCAGGAGGTAGGGGTCTTGGCGGGCGCCGAGAGGGCGCGGAGCGGGGAGGCGAGAGATGAAGGGGGCTGCGGCTCCCCGCGCCCCGCATCCGGAAGTGGGCTGCCCCGCGGGGGTATCGCCGGTACCTGCCCCGGGCCCGGCCCGCGGCGGGAGATGGAAGGCGGGGGGAGTGCGGGAGGAAGGGGGCAGCCGGGCCTGGGCTTGCAGGCTCAGTTTTAGCTCCAAGGAGGCCTCTCCCTGCATCCATCTGCTCTGAAGGGAGATCTTGGGCCGTACCCGGTGCTGTGCGGAAGGTGCTGAGAAGGGGTACGGGAGGGGGGGGACGGGACGTAGGGTGTGTTGGGAGGGAGGGAGGGTAAGAACAGCGCTTCTGCAGCAGAGGGGTGTGAAGGCTTGCCCGCGGCGTGGGCCTCTTGGACTAGTTCTCCCATTGACTTTGCCTGTTATTGTGCATTGTGCCTCTCGAGTTGTCTTAATAAAAGGTCTCCTAAGCTTAGACATGAAAAAACACATTATAAACCGTCAAGCAGTGATGGCAGCCCCATGTTTTAGGCACAGATGTTTTATGCCATGATGCAACTTAATGTTTGGAGTTAAGGGATGTGTGTGCTGCCATGTTGCTTCTGCAGTCTTACTCATGCTACAGTCTTTCTGCATCACACTCTCTTGGAGTGAGGTCCATGAGTATGTTTCAATGTCATATCAATATACTCTGTGTCACTGATTTTTTTTTTATTATATTACTTTCTGCCAGAGATATTTTATCTTCAAATGCTGATACTGACACCTGTCTCCTTGCACTAGAATCAGAAATTCTAATAAAGCTCAATCCTGAATCATCTGCTGCTTTTGAAATAGTGACCCTGATTATGGCTAAATTGTTTTGCACATTTGAAAATAATGGTTTTGTTTTCTTCTTGCCATATTTTACTCATGGCAGAGAGTGTCATGTCCCAGGCTAGATGGAGTTAATAGAAAAAAATCCTGCTGAAGTTAAGGTCATAATACTGCTAGGTCTGTGTTAGATGCTGAATTCATCACCAGCTGATAGAATGAGCAGAACCTTTCCCTGTAGCCCTGATCTTCCAGAAGTGTTTAAGACATGATTTCTTTAGCCTTCTGCTGCAGCATAAGTTAACATGTCTTAGCAGATATCCAGTTGCAGACATAATTTCAGAGAGACAGACTATAGTTGTTAGGTGTTCGCTTGAATTCTCTTAGTGTTTATAGTTCTGCATTCCAGAATCAAAATTGGGAAGCTGTCTTATTAAAAACCAGGAACTTTGTCAGGGGCTGCTTGTGTTATAACACATCAAAAAGTTTGAAATAATAAAAGAATCAACCTGTACATGGAGTGAAGCAGCTTTTTTTAAATATCCACGATGAGTGTATGTTTTAATACTGATACTGTGTGCTAATACAGTGCTTATACTTAATCAACTAGTTTTTCTTCTTCGCAGTGTATTTGTTATTTCTATCCTGCTTTGAAGTCTAGAAATGTGATCATGTTTGGTATGTCTTTTTCCAGAAACTCCTAGACTGTGCAACATCTAACATAATGTACTTTCAGGTCTTACATTTGATCGTGCATAATTTTATAAATACTTTTGGTTTTCATTCTGTTTCTGTTGTGTGACCAAGGTGTTGAGCAGCCTGAGATGTGGTACTCCTTTGAATCTCATTTAATTTAATTTTCGGTGTATCTTGAGCCTGTAATTCCTTTTCTGCAATCAGCTGTTCTTTTCTTTTTTGCCTTCAGTTATTAATTAGCTTAAACTTACAAGGGCACATTTTTGACTTTGAGAAGTTTTAATATCTTTAAAAATTCATATGATTTTTCTATTGTTTTTGTGGTTCCCTAAAATAATTTTAATTTCTGGATAAAAATAATGCATTAAGTGTTTTCAGAGGAGCAGACGTGGTTCAGTACTACTAACTTATCTTTTCGAATAATAAATAGTTTTCAAGTTATCGTTGTCCCCCTGCATAGCTTAACTACATTTGTCTCAAATCAATAATATGCACTTGATATGGTGATAGAAATATGAGTCAATATTTAATAATTATGCAAAACAAATAATCCCAAGTTTATGCCATACTGTTTCTAGCATTCTTCTTCATCGGTTTCAGTTCAGCTTGAGAACTTTTCAGTTAGCTTAAGTTCAGACAGGAGCTTCCTTTCTATTTGAAGCAATATTCTGTTTCCCTTTCAAGGTAAATGACAGTGGTCATTTATATTACTCCTCACAGGAAAAAAAAATCATTCTGTTCTAATGAGCAATGGGAGTTCTGTAGTGGGATACTTATGATATATTTAAATATTTTTAAAAATTAAATTCTTAATTATTGGATTCGATTTTATACGTCAGGGATGCAATCTAAAAAAATATGTTAAAATGAAATAACTTTTAAGCTTTTTTTACTATTTGTTGAAAGTGGTGTGGGAAACGGAGATTGTATTTCTAATGTTTGTTAGATTGATGGGCAAAATTAAGATATTCAAACCTAGATAAGTGAGCTAGGGAAGCCAAGTCCTAATATCTCTAAGCAAATTGTTCAGATATCAGTAGAATGTTAACCCCTGTATATTTCTTCTGAGGTTCATTGGCCTTTCACTTATCTACTTATCTATAATTCACACAGCATGAGCTTCTAGTAAGTCAAAGAAAGACCAAGGCACCTTTAAATACATAAGCCAGGGGGTTAACTTAAGAGCTGCCATATTCAGTCAACAGGAAGTGTTAAGCTTTACTTTTTCTATTAGTGCTCTCTCTTTACTAGAAATGTACCTTTACGTGGAAAAAGCCTGCTTCTTCCACAAGGCTGAAGTGGCTTAATTGGTTTGTTTCTGTACATGTGTCTGTCCAGCTGACTTTCTTGTTTCTGTTTGAACTTAAGTCAATCATCCTCACTTCCTGCATCTTTTCATCTTGTCCAGATATTCTCCCCTTTATAGAATCTTAGACAAACAATGAAAGGTATGGAATTAACTTTAGACATTAGTTACAGCAGCAAAGCAAAAACTGCCCAACATTTGACTTTTTTAAAAGAAAAAATATGATCATTATGCTATGGTCATTAAATTCTTCCATATTCTTCCCCAGAACTCTGTGGAACAGGTCATATGTCTTCTAGGAAATAGCACAACCATTCTGTTAAGCAATGAAGTGTGAAGAAGGAGCTCTCATTTAACTGCTTGCCAGTTTTTGAGGTTTACAACCTTTAAATATTCTGGCCTACATCTTACAGTTTTGTTGCAGAATCTGCTGAGCTACTTTCTGGTGATCCTGCTTTTTTTAAGAGGAAGAATATTTTTGGTTTTCATTTTTTTTCTCCTCCATTCTCTTCATCATTCAGTTTTAATTTTTAGGTATTCTAAATTCTATGGCATTACACAAATACAGTCAGAGCACATTTGAAAGTGGACTGTAATGCACAAGTATTAATTACACCACTTTTGCTTTATCTTTCTTCTTTTGCTTTTTAGGAAAAGGAAAAAAAAAAAAAAAAAGGCTGTTCCAGTCCCTCCAGGTAAGTGAAGCAATTTTTTCCTTTAAAATACAAATTATGTTTTTATTTATGTTGCTTCTTGTTAAGTGGTGTATTCTACATACTAACTTTTGACTTTTACTGGCAAGCAGAACTTGCAAGTCTGCCTCTATAGAAAACTGTGGAAATAAAACTAGGCTTAAATGTGGAAGGTGATGAAACTTTAAGCTGTGCAGTGCTATATGCAAGTATTGAAAGTATAGAAGGTGCCCTGTTTGTTTTGATTTGCGTTGATTTGTTTGGTTGCATGAGAAAAGCATCTCTGAAACATGAAGGGCTTAAATTTGGAAAACAAAAATAGCTACTTTTTTTTTTTTCTCTGAAGAAGCTTATCTGTAAAAGTTTTTGTTGGAGCCAAGCAAAACACTAAAATCAGTTCTTCAGATAATCATTAAGATAATGTCATTCTTTATGGTGGCAAATATATTCAGTCCACTTCACTTCGAAAAAGTATGCACCTCAAGTAGAACTCTTAAAGTTGATGAAGACTTTGAAATATTCTATACCTTGCCCTTTAGTGCTTCAGTTTCCCATTAAAGAAAATGAAGCTTTAAAGTAAAATCTTGAAAAATCTTATACTACCTAAAGCAGCTACATACTGTGATGGGATCTACAAAAAAAGCTTACTAAGAGTTAATAATTCTGTATACAGTAAGGGTTTGTATCTTGCAGTAAAAAAGCTCACAATTCCAGATCAAATATGAAGAATAAAAGGAAATGTTGAATAGACATGGTTGGTCTTGAGGAAATGCAAACATCCGTAGGAAAAGACATCACTGATACTGTAGTTTAAGCACTTTGTAGCGTATAGACCTGGAGGAGCCTCAGTGCTGATGAACTATTATAATTCTGGTTTGTCTTAATGGCCTAAGCCAGTTTTTGTTGAACTTTCATTTTTTCAAACCAGAATGCACAGATGTTTCTTGAGTTGGAGCCACATGTGAGCGGTCAGCCTAGCAGAAAAACTGGGGTTTGTATCACATGAAAGCAGTAGTAGATAAATCAGCATACTACAGTAGCTGGCAGACTGTCAGATTGTCCTCTATGGACTGTCCGTTTTAGGGGGAGCGACACACTTTTGGGAGTGTGCATCTCATCTTGCTTGATGGCCAATAGAGGAATGCTGACATTAAAAAGCTGATCTGGTAGTCGATTTTGTTTGTTTGCTGGTTTGGGGTTTTTTGCTGTGTTTATAGTTCTCTGTCTTTTCTGTGTTGAGTTTAGGCTGTTTTCTTCTGTGCTGTTTTTGCCAACCTTAATTTTACAGGAGGGGAGCCTTGGTGTTGCTGCAGTGCTTAGAATAAGTAATTACAGGATAAGACTGCACAGCTCACGGGCAGCTTAGTGCATAGAGGTCTTTTGGCATGCGGCATGCCTTATACATGTAAAGTGTGTAGAGGCTTTAGCTAGAAGTCTGATGAATCTTTACTAGATATGCATGAAGAATGAATTTTTTCTCAGCAAGTTTGAAGGGGTTTTTATAAGGTTTATCAATATGTGTACATTTTAAACAGCTATTAAATGTTTAATAGAAAAAAAAAATGAGGTGTCAGTTCTGTTTTACATGTTCCTGTATGTAGAGAATTAAGAGAAAACAGGAAAACCTTTAGCAGTAAAGTAAGTCAACAAGACATTGCTAAAATCAGTGTATGATTCTATTCTTTTACAGATTGTCTACAGGAAGATAGTTTAGAAGCAAGCACTGAAGTGTGTAGTAATAGTTTCCGGAAAGTGTACCCAAAATGTTCAATTAAAAATCTTATCCAAATATACAAATAATTGTTGAAGCTATTTTTGTAATACATTTATATAAATAGTAGTGTGTCATTTCATAGAAAACATCTTTATTTTTTCAATAAGCACACTGTCCTAAATGTTGGTTAATTGGTTGCAAATCCTACAGTATGTTAAATAGAATGTGAAAGTATTTTCTACTTTTGTGTTAAGTATAAAGCAAACACCAAAAAAGAGATACTGCTTTCTGATTTAAGTACCAAAGTTGATTGTATTGTGGAGATTATCTCATGGTTTTTCCATGTTCAGCACTGATCTGGTTTCTCAACGTGACTCGAGAGTGTCTTTATGACACTGAGAGGAATTTAAGGTTGGAAGGCTTACAGAAGAAAATTGCAGTTCAGTGGACTGTACTAAGAATCATTGCACTGAATTGTTTAGTTTATCTGAAGAGATAAATTAAGGCTGGAGTTTCACATTCAGGTTGGATTGCTTCCGGAACCATCTTTTTTCTATGGGACAAGGTGCTTGCTGTTGCCTGGGTAACAATCCAAGGTGGCTATAATTCATCTCTAGCAATTAGCTTAGCAGTTTACATACTTTATTTCTCATTTGGTTGGGTGAGCAGTGTTTTTGTCAAGATGGAGTTTAAGTTGCTATTTTAGTTTTCAGGGGAAGCGTATTTTCCACATTCTTCTCTTTTAGTGTGATACTCTCTTCTAGAGCAGTCAGTCTTCAATAGCCTTTTGAAATCAGAGAGGCAATCATCAACTTACTTTCTGAAAATCTGCCTTCCATGTGTTAGTCTTGTTATTCCTGTCAGGCAACAAAAAGTACAGAAGACAGGAGGCAAAGGATGGGGTTTGTTTGTCTTTTTCCCTAGCACCAACAGTAGTAGTTGTTGGGCTGTAAAGTTAACTACACTAAGTCTTCTAAAACCATCATAACGTTACTCAGATTTTGCTGAGTTGAAGGGTTGTTCACCTCTGTTTCTGTCTATGGCATCTTTATGGTACACTTCAAATTTCAGTTATCTTAGATTGTTCAGAATTTCAGCCACTGAAATTTTTATTATCTCCAAGGGTGGAGATTCCACAGCCTCACTGGGAAACCTGTTCCAGTGTTCGGTTGCTCTCACTGAGTGACTTTTTATTTTTCTTTTTTCCTCTCCCCTTATACTTGCTGTTAATTTTCTTAGTGTGGCTTGTGAATGTTGCATCTCATCTCATACTTTTTTTTGTATGCTACCCAGAGTCTGGATCTATCTTCTGTATAACAATACATTAGGTAATGTAATACCATAATTAGGTCCTTTCTTAGCCTTTTTTCTCTATGCTGAGCAAACTTTGCTTCCTGGTATTCCTCTTCTATATAATAACCCTGCCTCCTATTTTGGTGGGGTCCCTTCTGGTTTCTCTTCAGTTTGTCATCTGTCCTGAGGGGCTCAAATCTGGACAAGCACTCCAGCTGTAGTCTCATGAGTGCCAGGTAAAGAAGAATTATCACTTTCCTTCATCTGGTTGCTATGCTCTTGCTAATTCAGCCCAGTAGGCTGTTAGGTTTCAGTGCTGCAAGTGATATGATGCTAAATTGTGTTCAGTTCATCCACAAGGAGTTGCAGGTTCTGCCCCAAAGCTTCTTGATGGCCAGCTGGCCCTCAGCCTGCACTGTTGCATGGAGTTATTTCATTCTAGGTGCAAGGTTTGCGTTTGTCTCTGTAATAGGTACATAAAATCCTTACCAATTCGGCTATATTAATGGATGTGAGCTCTTTTTTTCCATGCTGTCAGATCAGCTTTCTGGTTACATTTATAATGTCCGAGGTCTTGCTGGAATGCACAAGTAAACTTCTTTCTCTTTTAGTGCAAAAATTTCAGTGCTTCAAGGTACATTTTTTCTTTTTCCCTCAGATGTTAGCTGGAATCCTTTTACAAGGCATTACCTCACAAAATTCCTTGTGGCCTGCAGTCAAATAATATTACAAAGATCAGGAAATTAATTTATCTCCAACTTTTTTCCAGTAAGTTTGCCAGGAGGACAATGTTGTTTTTCACAAGGATTGTTTTTTAGTTTGTATCAAGACATTGAATATTCACAGGTTTTGCAAATCAAAATGTGAAATCAGATAATAACTTCATATGCATATGCAAATGTTTTGGTAATATTCCTTTAACATAAGCAGACTTGAAATAAGTACATAAGCAGACTTGAAAAAATTATTTTTGCAGCTTATGATCTAAGAAAAATACTAAAAGATGGCAATAAGCTATGGTAATAGTGGGGAAAAAATGCCCTACATACACATCAAAATCTTCACCCTTCAGATTAAAAAAAGCACAAACAAACAAAAAACCCAACACCAAACAAAAAAAAAAAATGAAGACGGAAACAGAAAACCCCAGACAGAATTGGTTCTTGTACCTTCAGACATTTCTGATACAGATGTAATTCTTCTGCTCATATTATGTATGCATGTGTGCATATTGTACCTATATGTAACTAGCTGGTATCCCAAGATCAAGACCTAACAAAGCAAACTGAGTTCTAAAGGACACTGACTCTGTTAGTTTTGAATATGCATTTAAAATACCTGACTTGCATAGCTAAACAAGGATAATAAGCTCATGGGATAGTTTTTAAGTGTCTGTTGAATTTCCAGATGATATAAGGATGTAATCCTAGAGCTTCATTGATAAGGACCTGATTTCTCAGACTAAGGCCTGAAGCCTTAGTGATGGGAGTTTAGATTTGCCCATAACCTTGTTAATATTGTATTGGTGACAGTACCAAGTTCATAATTTGAACAGTTCAAGAAATATTTAATCCCTTTAGAAACTTGAGGGAGGTTATGAACTCTTTGCAAAGCATAGCAGAACAATCTCCATTCCCGATTTGCTTTGGCATCCATTCCTTGGGAATGTAAATTTCGCTGAGTTGTCAGTGCCAAAGACTCTAAAGTTTCTGGCAGCCATTCATCTCTTCTTGGCTTGTGATCTCAGCTCAGTATCCTCATTCTGTTGAAGATATATATTTAGCAGTGACACTTAGGAATCTCCTCCACACCATGTTTTGCTGCTTTGCCATTCAGTGCCCATGACCAAGGACACTGGACTATCCTTCTTTTTGAAGTAATATCCAGAAAGTGTGCAATAGTTTTTTGCTGTACAGGAGGAAGCAAAAGGATCAGATAATATGTTCCCTACAGATCTGTTATTTGCTTGTGCTTACTTGATTTGTCTTGTGTCTAGTGCTGAATGGTGTACCAGAGGAATACATTTTTAGGGTGATTAGGCAGTTTTCAGAAGTCTTGCAACTTTTCATGACCAGCCTGTGAGGGGAGAGATGGATTTATCCTGCTTATCATCTTTAATCATAAAGATGTCTTTATTCATCTTTATTTGCTTCATCAAGCTAAGCAGTGTTTAGAACTAACATTGTTAGACCTCCATACAAATATTTATCTTTAAAGATGAGTGTATTTCCTCCAGGGTGAAACCACAGATGCCATAACTAATTAGAGGATGTATTGGAGTAAACCATTTCTTTGAAAAACTGTTGTGTTTCATAGGTGAATAGTGGGCATTATATCATTTATCTTTACAAAATCATGTATTTTTACATGTTTTACATTCACAGTAATAAATATCTTCTTTCAATTACAGTTCATTGCCATGAAAAGGAGGATATGATAGTTTACCCTATGAAACAGTTTTCTATGTGAAATCTGGCAGGTATGTGTATTAGTATGTGGGGTGAGTATGCAAAACAGCACAATGTTATTCATATTTCTTCTTTCTTAAATAGTTTCTAGCCTGTTGGTAATCCAGTTGTGTAACTGAAACATTACTAGAGTGTCTGGGGGTTTTAGTTGAATTCATAACAGTTTACCAACTGCTGACCAACCTTTAAAGGTGAGCTTTAAAGATCATGAAAAGACTTAAGGAATCAACCGCTTGGTACTGTCTGCTTCTTTGTTCTTTTTTTTTAATTGTAGTAATCAGATCATTATTATAATGTATTTTAATTTCAGTAACAAGTTAGCTCACTCTGTTTTCAGTCATGTTATGTACAAATACTTGCCTTTCCATTTGAGATGTGTGTTCAAAGCCTCCTGTGTGTCTGTTAGGTTTTGTGTACTTTCCTGACAGAGTTTGGAATCCAGACTATACATAAATCCCCGTTATTTTGATTCTTAGTTTAGCCAGAAGGCAGAAATTCTTGCCCATGGAATACTAAAATATCCTCTAGATGTTGATGTATTGATAATTTGTTGCAGTATTTGTAAAATTTATTCTATTCTTCTTTCAATAAAGGTAGCACAACGACCTGTGGAATATGAGTGATGACAAACCCTTTTTATGCACTGCCCCTGGATGCGGCCAGGTAATGGTCTGACTTGAAGTTATTAACATATTTTTAAGGATCTGTCATGGTTTAAACTGCCTCAACACTTGAATTTAGTAACCTGAAAATAGATGAATTTGCATTATCTGCTGTAGGAAATGGACATCCCTGCATCCTTTATATAGAATTAATTTCTTAAGCTGGTTTTCTTCATTATATTGTATCTACCCACTATTATATATGATTGATTTCTTGAAGAGGCTGTATTTTTTCATTATATTAGTGCACTTGGAATTATTTGGATTTTGAGTTCAAAATATTTTCAATTTTATTCTCATAATTTAGTTTTTAGGATTAATGAGAGCATTAATTTTATATTAATGGAGCCTTCTAAATTTAAGGTGGGAAAGGATTAAGATTTCTTATTATGTCTAATATGTTCAGAGACATCAGAAGTAACAGAAGAGAACTGCCTTCTCCTAATCAACATGTTTGTCCTCATCATATTTGTATCTAGTTTCAATGTAAGCTCTGTCAGGAGTGTTTTAGCAACTAAATCTCATAGAAGATCTATCGTGGGGCTATAGTAAGCCTTCATTCTAGTGAAGAAGAAGAAAACGTGTGTCTGTGAAAAACAGGCAAGGCTTCTCCAGGTGCAATCTCATACTACAGAACAGAGAAAGGGAGTCAGGATCTGGAGGTCCTGTTTCCTCTGAGAGAACCTGTCAGCCACATAGTGGGACAGAAAGATGTACTTAATCTTTTAGTGTAATAGAACACCGAAGTTTCTGGTTTATGCTTTCTGTAGAGATAAAGCATAAGAGCTATGGAGAGCTGGGCATTTGGAGCCCTTGACAACAGAGTTCTAACAAAAAAAGTGCCTCGCCTGTCTTTCAGTGATCCTGCATTTTGAATTTTCCTCTCAGCTCCACATATACATGTGCTTTCTCACAGAAATATTCTGGGTGAGTGTACTCAGAGGTCACCTAAGCTTTTTGTATTGTTTTCTGAGAGATGACCCTTGGTGTGTATCTGTTACGAGATGTGTGTGGAGTGACTTAAATTACTGAGAAATAATCAAAACCAGTTTCGGACTCAACTGTTCACAAAGAAAAATAAGAACTTGAGTATTTTATAAAATGCATTCTCTTTAGGAAACATTTCATCTTAGGAAATGTTTTCTTGGATTACCTGAGGTGAAACACTGTCTTTACTCACAATTACAGAGGCATAGCAAATTGCAAGTTGGTAAAAGGGAGAATATCTATTTTACAGCACCTAGTTTGTCTGCTTGCTCCTTTTTTTTTTTTTTTTAATAAAGTGTACTCCAAATTCTAGTGCACATCTGCAGAAAACTGCATACTGCCAAAAACCTAAGGGATTTTAAAAATTCTGTTAAGTTTATTTCATGAACAGCTTTTCAGTTGACTGACATTGTTCCAGTGTTTCCCATTGTGTTTGCCTCTTTTTTTGTACAGTAAATGGTCAGGGGCAGGAGCTAAACTTTATGCTGTTAAATACAGTGAAGTCTGTGATTACAGATCAGTTCTCACCATTGTGATAATATGCACATTACAGAAATCAAATAGTGGTAGTCAATTGCTAAACATTATCATGATCCATTAGTATAGCAAATACCTGTTTGCTAACAGTTGACGAAGTCTGCAGCACTTTGAAATTTATCTCAGGGTTTTGATGAATGCAGGTACTTGCATTACGATTGCCCTCATACCATTACTATTTAGTTACTTTGAACATCATTAGAGTTTTTTAATATTTCTGCTTGGTACTGTTGACCAAGGTACAACGTGTATCTGCCTGAGAGGGTTGTCTGTTAACATGCTGAAAATTTACTTTCTGTAGAATTGTATTGACTTTGTTCACACTCAAAATTACAACTATTTCTTAAAACTTTCTGCTGCAGCGTTTTACCAATGAGGATCATTTGGCTGTCCATAAACATAAACATGAGATGACACTGAAATTTGGTCCGGCTCGTAATGATAGTGTCATTGTGGCTGGTTAGTATATGCTTTTATAACTAGTTTATTCACTTTTCTGCTGGAATGGGCATATGTTTTATGTATTTTCTGTACATAATGCGTAGACTTCTGTTAAAAGATTATGAAACATTTTCTTTACTATAGTTGTCTGCAATGTGTGCTTAGGCAGTATTTTCTTACATAATTATCTTTTTGTCAGAATCTGAAGCCAGTACTCTTTTCCAAATATAACTTTTGGTTAGATCTGTTGTATGAGCTAGATATTTTTCAATTATCAATACTTGAATAATTGATTAACTTATGTAAGAAGCATTCAAGTAAGACTACACTAATAAAGGCTATGTCTAACAGGATCTGTAACTAGATTAAATTGTATTTAAGTTTTAAATATTCATTGGTATTACTTGGCTCTTAAATTTTAAAATACATACTGATTTTTACATACTGTGGTGACTTTACAAGAATGAATTGATAATTATTCTTTAAATGGCATAGTAGAAGAAAGAAAATCAATTTTGTTTTAAGTTTAGCGTAAAATTAAAATACTGTATTTCTCCCTCTGAATTCATGGCATACTCTTGATCAGTTGTAACTAATTGTTTCTCTTTGTCCAGGATCAGGAGTAATCACCAATGGATGGCTGATTGTATTATAAATTTTAAAGTTCTTAAATGAAGACAGCATATGCTAATGACTCTGATGTTACAGTCAGACTGTGGTTTTTTTCTTTGGTGGAATCAAGGTTTTCAGACACTTCGATTTTTTATCTTTTTTTCCCTTGTAAGAGGCCAATTTGTAAGGCCAAGCAGAAAAAAACCCCCTTCTTGTTACTCTTAAACCAGCAGTTACACATGTTAAAAGCTGAGTTGATCTATGTGATCCCTGGCAATGATACCAAAAGGAAGAGGACCTAAGAAATAACCAGGTGTTTGTGAATGAAACCATGGCAGCGCCTGTCTCTGCAGCCAGTTGTTAGTTGTAAACGCCAGCTTACATTAGTGAGGTGTACATAATACTGTTCTACAGTATTTTAAATGCAGGTAATTTTGTGGCAAATGTGGTTAATTTTGACATGGTAATAATAGTGAAATAAGCGGAATTTACATAGTACTAAAAAATTCCTTATACAGGCTTATTTTAAACTACTTCATGCAGTAGTCTTGCAGATACCAGAAGTGTTATGATTCCAGCTTGACTACACAGGCATCATAGGAGTCAATACAAAATTGTGTATAATATCACACTTCCTTTCAGAAGTTCCACATGCTTGCAAGTAATCACTACTTTCTTCACAACATGAGACGAAGCAAACTTGTCTGTGAGCTGGGCACTTTTATTTTTACAGTTAAAGCCTGTATGTATGCTTTACCTTTATTTAAAAACAGGCTGTTTGCTCACTGATCTGCTGTGTTACTGATCACTGATCTGCTGTGTTGGACTAGCACTTGAGAATAGCTCCTTCTGGTTTCTGGACACAGCCACAAGACACGCTTTGATACCCTTCCAAAACTGCAAGGGGCTTTACTGCTTTGCAAACTTCAGTTGTTTGTCTCCAGCAGGTGGAGTCTGCCTTCTGGTTGGCCTTCCTGCAGGGCTGAAAGGGACCTGCTTGTGAGGCGTGGGAGAGTTCATAACCACATCGTCTCTTTCTGTTTGCTTTTATTCTGAAAAATATTTACGGTCAGTAGGTTTATAAATAGTATTTTCAAAATAAAATTGTGGATTGTTTATGCGCTTCATTTCAGATCAGACACCAACACCAACTCGATTCTTGAAGAACTGTGAGGAAGTGGGCTTATTCAATGAACTAGCAAGTCCATTTGAAAATGAGTTTAAAAAGGCTTCTGAAGATGACATTAAGAAAGTATGTTCATAACCTTTTTCTTCTCAGAGCTTCTACTTTTTTCGTATCAGAATTTCCATTAAAAAAACCCGGAACTTTGGATTTATATATTGCATTCTGAACTATACCAGTAACACCCAGTGTTCAGTTTGGGGGTTGGAACTAGATGATCTTAAGGCCCTTTCAAACCCTAACTATTCTATGATTCTATTCTAAGCATTTGCCAGCTGCTTATATATGTTGTATAGAGAGAATACAAATCTAAGATTACTCTTCTGAAGGTTAGTTTACCTGATTAATCTTGCATAGTTAACAGGGGCAGTGGGCACATTGTCTTTGTCTTAGTTCTTTAATCATTAGCTCTGATTTAAATTTTGTTAGGCTCTGAGTAAGCAAAAAATAAGTCTGAAAACGAAAGAGTTTTTGTAGAAAGAAAAACGTTTGCAAGAAACCAACATCAGAAGGGTAATATGTGAACACCAATCATTTTGATTACTTTTAAAATACCCATATTTTTCAAATATTGGTCATCATAATGAGAATTAAATACTGACTAAATTTAAGGAAGCATCAGCAATTTGCTTGTAATTATATTCACTTTGTGTTGAAATCACTTTTACCTAGAAATTATTGATCGCAACCTAAACATCTGCTTTTTTTTTAACGGACAGATTGAAATATAAGAGAAATTTGGACTGTATTTGTTCGGCAACTTCATGTTTTTATGAGGAACTTCCCATACATTTAAATGTGGTTTCTTCTGTTTATTTTAATTCTTCTCAGTCATAACTGGTACAGGACCCAAACATTTAAACACTTCTGCAAATGAGAAATCTCATTCAGTGTCCCCTTTGAATACTTCTATCTGTGGTTGATTACCTGGCTGACTTCCATAGGCAGTGATAAAAAGCATATTTTTGTACTCATGTATACTGATTTTGCAGAATCAGTGTCTGCATTTTCTTTGTTTTAATAAAGATTTTAGTAGGTATGTGTGAATAGGATGGATTATTATCCCTTCCTCACAAAGCCTCACGTTGTTTTGTTACTGCAACTATACCAAATAATGATTTCCTAAATCTTTTTTAAGTTGGTGTATGCTAACTGTTCTTAAAACACTGCATATGGTAATACTAATTCTGGACTTACTAATATTGTGTTTTCTGTGTAATTTACCATTGCCTTGGAGGAGGTTATTGGAGTTGCAAAATATTTTCAATATTTTAACATTTTCTTTAATTAATACTTATTTTCCAAACTTTCCTGTTTATTATGAGGAGAAATAAACTCTTGCCATATCTCTGGTTGCTTATTATACCGAAGCAATCATGACAAAGGGTGGAAAAATTTACCATAATAGCACACTTTCTAAGGGTTGATCATATAGGTTTTTCCTGTAGCATATCATATTCAGCTGTGGTATGAAAAGAGATCCCACTTGTAACAATCTTCCCTGCCCATTAGTAATGCATTCTGTAGGAAAACTAGGAATTGAATCTTAAAGAGCATCTAGGAAAACATGAGTAAAGATGAGCTTTTGGGGAAGTTTTGTCCTTAAGTATCTGTATAGAAGACTAGACAGGAATAGAGGCTTTCAAATCTATAGTATTGCTTTAAGAATTTTTGTAACTTAATTCCTTTGTGGCATTTCAGATGTCCTGATGGATTTTATCTAAGTAGTAATATAAACTTGCATTTCCAATAACCATTTGCTGCAATAAGTCTGAAATTAATTATCCAGAGTAGCTTTCTTAATTTGGAAATGCAGTTAGGATTTTATCCTTTATGAAATATAATAGTTTATAGGAGGATAATACCTTCTTATAACTGTATTTTTTGTGTGTAGCATAGTCCTTCCTCAACTGTATTTTTCCTGTTACTCTTGGAAAAGGAAAACTTTAGAAATGGTTTTAATTATCAAGAAGAAAATACTTAGTCTGTCGTTTGTGTTGAAAGACAAAGGTTTACTGATGATCAGTGTTCATGTGGATGCTGGAAAAATAGCCTTAACTGGTAATGCGTCTGCATTAATATCTTCCAAAAACTGGCACCTCTCTGTTCTCATAAGGCTGATATTTTTCTTTAGTTGTTTTGTATTTTCTTGCACATTTTAATTCTTCAGGGATTGATTAATTTTGTTTTGGACTGTTGCTCTTAGATGCCTCTAGATCTGTCACCTCTTGCCACGCCAATTATAAGAAATAAAATAGAAGAACCTTCCGTTGTAGAGACAACTCATCAAGATAGTCCTTTACCTCATCCAGAGTCTACTACCAATGATGAAAAGGTTGGACCTTTTTTTTCCTTTTTGAATTTATTTTTCAAATTTTCTCATAATTAATAAGTTTATTTTACATGCTGATAGCCACACTGCTTAGCTGGTTGAAATGAGAAGAATTTTCATGTGCTATGTTCCTGTGGATATATGCTTCATTTGTTTAATTCTTTAGTTAGCTCTGCTTGCTGCAATTGTTTCTTTGCCTCACACTGGCCATCCAGGAAAGCTAGAAAGGAAATAAAAATTAATATTCAGTGCATTTGTGCAGTTCTGGTATCCTCAACATAAAAAGGACATGGAACTGTTGGAACAAGTCCAGAGGAGGGCCACGAGGATGATTGGGGGACTGGAGCATCTCCCATATGAAGACTCTCTGAGAAAGTTGGGGCTGTTCAGCCTGAAGAAGAAAAGGCTGCATGGAGGCCTCATAGCAGCCTTCCAGTATCTGAAGGAGGCCTATAGGGATACTGGGGAGGGACTTTTTGTTAGGAATTGCAGTGATAGAACAAGGGGTAACGGGTTCAAACTTAAACAGGGGAAGTTTAGATTAGACATAACGAAAAAATTCTTTACTGTGAGGGTGGTGAGGCACTGGAATGGGTTGCCCAGGGAATTTGTGAATGCTCCATCCCTGGTGGTGTTCAAGGCCAGGTTGGACAGAGCCCTGGGTGACATGGTTTAGTGTGAGATGTCATGTGACATCACACATGTGACTCTCACACATTTAGTGTGAGAGTCCCATGGCAAGGGACTTGGAAGTAGATGATCTTAAAGTCCTTTCCAACCCTAACTATTCTAACTGGCTGTTGCAGTAGGAGAACAGGAAACAGACATTTATCTTCTGGTTCTGCTATGCCAAAAACTTAAAGGTATGATTATAGTTACTTGTAATTCCTACAAACATTGGAATATCTTTATAGCAGAAAGAAATCAATATGTGATTTTTCAGATTCTTGAAGGACTTAGGTCTATGTGATATTAACTGAGGACTAAATAGCCGGTAAGACTTGGCATCACTTTTGTATCAATGAATTTACAAAGGATCTGATTTCCTTGTTTATTTGAAACTGGTATTTCCCATTTGAATCTGATGTAGCCAAAGATTCCACCTTACCTCCAGACCACATAACTGATGGGATAACTTTGTTCTGCTCCTGTGTTTAAGTGTCTGTATAGGAGCTTTTCCCGAGGGAGTTACGGAGGCATTTACCATCATGAACAACAACCCCAGTATTATACCTGTTCAATTAAACTGAGGAAAATCTAAGTGCTTGCAAAATTTTTTTAATATTATATCTAAGAAGTAACTATCAATAAGTCCTTCCTTTGGGAATTCCAGCAGTCTTTCATACATGTTCCTTTTCTGGCTTTTCCATTATCTGCCCAGACACTGGACACTACTACATTCACCTGGGGCTACTGTTTTCTGCCCACAGATCAGCTGAATAAGAAAAAACATAATTTCTAAAGTGAGAATAATGCCCTTAATTGCTGTTCATATCCCTTGTCCTTTCAGGTTTCACTTGACTTGTTGCACAGTTGATTAATCCATCAGCAAAGCCTCTGTCTTCAGGCCTTTAAATAGATTGCTTCCTGCCACAAATTTCAGTTCTTGTGAGGCAAAGCTTTCTACTCTTCCCACATTTGTCCTGCTGTCTCCAGTCTCCATGGAGTAAGAAGTACCTGGAACATAGTAATGAGTACTCTGTATTCTCTGCTTTCCTCTTTCCTAACAGAGTAAATGAACCCAAGTTTTCTTTCATTTTTGGAGCCTGACATGTCCTGTCAGCTTTTAAAAATCATTTAAATGAAAAAGAGCACACTATTTCATGGAGTTCTAAGTGCTATGTAATAGCATTAGGAGATTCTCCTATGATTGCAATAGATTGAGTAACAATGAGGTAACAAGGAGCTTGGGAAGCATTACAATTATTTTTCTCTTTTCTGTGGGTTTTTCTCTTTTTTTGTCAGTTTCCTGTACACAGTGAGGTTGCTGTTATTTACTCAGGTAGAATTCCTGCCCATCCAGAGCTCACCCTCACTTGATTTACTTTCCATGGCCTGGAAGTTACAATATTACTGTCATATTGCTCTCTTCAAAACTCTGGGAAGAAAAAAAAATAATGAAAACCAAGTTCTAGATGGCTTCATTGAGGAAGAATTGCGACTTGTGCTAAATTAAACTTCGTTTTCTTCAAGCCTTGCTATTTTTTTTTTTTTTTTTTTTTGCTAATAGCATATCAGTCAGGCTAATATGCAGTAAAGTTGTAGTCTGTGTTGAATTTCTGTTCTGAAGGCTGCTTAAATACATTTGTGCAGAAGTGATTGGAGAGTGTGCACAGAAGCAGCCCACATTTGTTTTCATCTATCCATATGGATATGCTCTGAATATACAGAAGTAAATATATTACCCTACATACAGGAGTAAATATATTACCATTGCATTTGCATTAGTCATGTGATGGAAGGACCCTCTTTACTGCCACTGGTGCTTTGTGAGCTCCTGTTTCGTGCAATGTTTTGGTACATTAAAAACTGGCTCAAGTTGCTACTGCCAACCGGTTGTTACCATCTTCACAACTGGGTAAGTAATATGGGATGACAGCTAATGTCAACATTTCCTGCCATTATAGTCTCTGCCTTAGGTGGGTGACAGTATTTTTATGCCTGTGTAAGAACCCATACTGAACAGCCTGTCTCTCCTGAAATGTACTGTAGCATACATAGGATTCTTCCTATGTAGTGAAGAAAGAGACACATTTTACTTGCTCATGGCTCATGATGATTTAATCCACTGCATAAGGTAGTGCTCAGGATCCTTGGCTAATGTAAATTAGCTCTCTGCAACATCAGCTCTCAATGTAAGGAACGTGCTTACATTGCTCTTCTGATTATATCAGATTCTATACTCATAACAAAGACAGCTTTTACTACTAAATTTTTTCCCAGCTGTTTTGACAGTTCTTTGTAGAACTTTTTTTCCTTTATTAGGGCTTTTTTTTTGTGTGTGTGTGTGTGTGTTTTTTTCTTTCATTTTAAGTGTTTTCACATTAACAACCTTTATTTTTTGTCCTACTTCAGCTGCTGTTTGCATGTTATTTGACAATATTTTTCAAAGAGTTGCTTTTTGATTACAAGCTAATCAACCTTTTCATTTGCGCAGGTAATTTTGGATCAACGCAGAATGGTAGTGGTTTAACATCACTTTCACTAGCTTAAAACTAGCAGCATCAAAGGTAGAAAATACTGGTTATGGTCTGTCCAAGCCAGCTGTGGAGAACATCAGTACTACTAGCACCTTGTGCCTTGTGACTACAGATATGTGTCCTACAGGTACTTCAATGGCTTGCCTGAAAAGGCATAACCAACACAGGTCTATCATAGGAAATCAATGACTAGACCTAGGCACTGAGCAGCTTGAAAACAACATTATGATCAGTTTCAAGAGCAGCATGAAAGAAATCTTTCCCTTTTTCACATATAGAATCATAGAATAGTTAGGGTCAGAAAGGACCTTAAGATCATCTAGTTCCAAGTCCCTTGCCATGGGCAGGGACACCTCACACTAAACCATGTCACCCAGGGCTCTGTCCAACCTGGCCTTGAACACCACCAGGGATGGAGCATTCACAACTTCCCTGGACAACCCATTCCAGTGCCTCACCACCCTTACAGTAAAGAATTTATTCCTCATGTCTAATCTAAACCTTTCCTGTTTAAGTTTGAACCCATTACCCCTTGTCCTGTCACTAGAGTCCCTAAAGAAGAGTCCCTCCCCAGCATCCCTATAGGCCTCCTTCAGATACTGGAAGGCTGCTATGAGGTCTCCACGCAGCCTGCGCTTCTCCAGGCTGAACAACCCCAACTTTCTCAGCCTTTC
>JBCJKH010025855.1:0-13586 GCA_039877255.1 Loriculus beryllinus
CCCCCCCCCCCCCCCCCCCCCCCCCCCCCCCCCCCCCCCCCCCCCCCCCCCCCAACGACAGCCTAAAATTTGGAAGTTGGAGAAATTCAGATTTAAAATGCCAACCAGGTATTTTAGGTGCTGGACAAATTTAGCCATGTGAGGACCAACAGCCTTCGAAGAGCAGACCTTCATCATGCTCAGGGTTGTATTTCCAGATTTCTTCTCCAACTGAACAGTTAATATGATAGGAAAAGAGCAGCAGGATTCACCTCAAGGAGGTGATCTTTGTGTAAATCCTTCTCATTAGCACTGTGTTTTTGTATAACTACAACAAATGATTTAAGATGGTTCTTTCTAACTGTAATTTCTTTATTTTAGTAGCTCCATCATGCAAGTTGCACTGCAATTAAAATTAAATTCAGATTAACTTTTAAATCATTGGAGTAACTTCATTAGTGAGAAATAGCGTTGTTTAATTGCTATTGGGAATGTATATAGTTAAAAAAGGAGGGAGACTTAACTATGGCCGCTGCCTCCTTCTGTCTCAATTATCTAAGTAAACTTGTCTGCCTGTAATAAGAGGATAATACATTCCTAATATGGAGGTAATGTGGCCACATAATCAAAGCACAGGTCTTGCCTTCCACAACTGTGTTCTCAAATACAACATTCATTTGTTGTTTTGGTTTGTTGGGTTTTTTTGTTTTTTTTTTTTTCATTTTGGTTTGGGTTTTTGCTGTTGTTGTTGTTTTTTGGTTTTGTCTTTTTTTTCTTCTCCAGCTCTAAAGTGGTGGCTGTATCTGTTTGCTTTCCAGAGGATTTTTTAAAGTGCGTTGACCCTCGTGATGAGTTTAAGTGCTAGTGTTAGCTGCCTAGCATGGAATTGCAAATAGTAAATGCTGCTTTTAGTAGTGATTCTCTCATAAAATTATGTCATTAGGAAGTTATTTTTCATTTAAAATTTTACAGCCCAATTTAGTTGGGATTTTTTGTTTCTTTTTTATTAATTTTATTTGCCCATGTAAATTTCATCAGGTGGTAAATGGTAATATGAAAATTTATATTATACTTGCTTCTATGGTATGCATTAATTAATGCGAACAAAAAAAAATGGAAACTCTTGTCACAAAATCACAGAATGGTTGGGGTGAAAGGGACTTGTGGAGATTGTCTAGTCCAGCCCCTTGCTAAAGCAGGTTCACATAGAGCAGGTCACACAAGATCGTGTTCAGACAGCTTTTGAATTCCTCCAGAGAAGGAGGAGACTCCAGAGTCTCTCTGGGCAGCCTGTTCCAGTGCTCAGTCACCCTCACAGAAAAGTTCTTCCTCATATTCAGATGGAACTTCCTGTGTTTCAGTTTGTGCCTGTTGCCCACCTCATAGAACAGCTATGAGATCACAGCTGTGAGAGGCCAGACTTGTACATTGATTATGTGGCCACATTACTTTCACATTAGAAATGTATTATCCCCTTATTGCAAGCAGACAAGTTTACTTGGATAATTGAGACAGATGGAAACAGCACACATAGTTATAACAACTTCCTTGGATTGTTGGGAAAAATTACCAATGAAATAAATGGCTAAAAGAATAGCCAATACCAACAATGATAATTAATTAAAAATCACTACAGTGTCCTTGCTGTGGAGCAATGTCTTTTGTCTGAGCTTAACTGAGATACAGATTAACAGATTCTGTGTACATGATGGCCAGGTCAAGAGGACAGGATGAGAGTGGCAAGGTGAATTTGGTTGTAGGCGTTTGTTCACTGTTGTAAAGCATGACTGTATTTAACTTTTACCATAACTTCCTGAGGGAGGAAAGCTTATTTTCTGTGCATGTGTTTGTAACAATGTCTGTTGAATCTGTTAGTTTCTGCAAAATCTGAGAAAATGCTAAGCATTTCAGAAATAGGTAATGTTGTAAAACCAG
The DNA here is from genome assembly GCA_039877255.1 of Loriculus beryllinus. Lineage (NCBI taxonomy): Eukaryota > Metazoa > Chordata > Aves > Psittaciformes > Psittacidae > Loriculus > Loriculus beryllinus. The sequence continues at coordinate 1,915 of JBCJKH010025855.1, forward strand.
GCAGCTGGGAGAGAAAAGTCATAGGGCCTTGGCTGAAGGAAGGGCAGAGTGTTGTGGTGTCTTATATAGAGAATACAGAGTTAGGGAAAATCAGACTTTGTTAATTTAGCTGATCAGATAATTGAACTTGTATTATCTAAGTTTATAGAAATATGAGGAGAAAAAGATCTCTACTGTGAGAGTTAGTTCTGCCCAAATTGTAAGTACAGTCTATCTCCCCGAATCTAAGCATTTTGACAGTCCTGAAGGCTGACCAGTAGAGCTGGAAATGAATCATACTTTCCATATTATGTCTGAGCAGTTAAGATGATTCCTGCCTTTCACTAGTAAGGCATGTGAGTGCATGAAGGGCAATGGTTGAATTTTGTAATGAAGGTGTGGTTAACGTAATGAAATAGGTCAGAAGATGGAAATTAATGCATCAGGTAATAATACCTCATAGCCACATTTAAGTTTAATAACCCATTCTATTAGCTTTACCTTAAAAAGCTCCCAGTCTAAAAAGATTTAAAATAAGGATTAACAAGTTCCAGAAAGTATGGTGATTACTGTGTGGATTACACAATGTTTCTTTAAAATAGATAATGCATTCTATGTTGAATGCCAGTTTTCAGGTTCCAACTCTCCTGTTAATTGTTTTAGCACTGCTAGGATATTGGTATTCAATTCCATGGGAAATTCAGTAATTTAAAGCAAGTCTTTAAAAATAGCTTTAATACTTTTTAGAAGAATCATTTCTCTTGAAATTATCTCTTTCAGAGATTTCTTAATAATAAGCTGAAATGAAAAGGCACTTAATTTCTAAGGCTAGAATGGTATAATCCAACATTACTTCAAAATTCTGCACCATTTTTCAAGAAGTATACATAATCAAATTGAATATTGTTTTGCAAAGTATTGCACTTCAGAACAGCAACAAAAATCTTCATGTGAATGTTGTGTTAGAAAATTCTGGTGATAGTGGTAGCTTGTAAAATGTTAGGATTCATTATGACAAAGGCCTGTTTTTACATATCTATGTAATATGTGTGTGTGTAAATGAACTACTTGAGTGAACTACATTAGCAGTCAAACCAAGAGCACACTTTTGAAGAAACTCTCTCTGTTGTCCCCATCTAACTTTGGTTTGATTTGCTTCACAAATCACTCAGAGACTGTGTAAATTGAACTGTGAGAGCAGAGCTAGTCCTAGTTAATACTTCCTTCTAAATGGCACCACCACAGGCACATCCCCAGCGCTGATTGTGTTGCTATACAAACTTGTTTCTGCTGTGCTGCACTACCTGTTAATTGTGACATAGTCACCATATTTCTATACATGCCGTATTCTGGGATTGCTTTTTAAAATATAGTAGGAAATATAGTTTGATTTGATTTATATTATAAAAAACCCAAAACCCAACCAAACAAAAAGCCCCTTTATGTCACCATGTTTGCATCTTAAAATTCCCCAATGCTTTCTACCATTATGATCATTCAGGAATTTAAGACAGATGGACCCTGCTTGTGAAATTGCCAGATGGATCATTTTAAAATGTTCTGGAGTCTCTTTCTCCCCAAAGGGCAGAGCGCATTTTCTGCTCAAACTAGTTTGATTTCAAGTCCTGAGCTGAGCAGTCTGGAAGGCTATTATTAGTAAACTTGTCTTTCAATTTGGCTGACAGTGATTAAGCGGTTTTATTTTAATGTCATTGAAAACATAGACTATTTTAACTGTCATATTTACATATTTCTGTACCACTTCTACAATTCTTTAAGTATAGGTGAAGATCAAACAATATTAAAAAAAAAAAAAAGCTGAGTGCATTACAGTTTATCATAACAATATACTACATAACATAAGTTTTTTTGTAGGTAACAGATTTAAATGGGAATGCTATGCAGAATGAGGTGCCTTTCATGACTGGCAGTAGATACTCATAAGCTATACTTGCCACTGCTTCCCAGTGACTTCTGTCTAGCAAAAGAACTTCCCTTCCTTGGCCAAGGCAGACTTTTGCCTACTGCAGTTTGAGATTTTAAAGAAAACTTGATTTATCTGCTAGAATTTAATTTTCTTTTAAATGTGATTTATTGTCTTCTGCATTTTGTGATGGGGTAACACTTGGTTTTGCCTGTACTCTCTAACTTACACATTAAAATATAATCATTACATCTGCCATAATTGTCAATTATTTATGGATAAAGAGCTACTGCACAAAGTCAACAAGAATTGTACTATAAGACTTGGTGCTTCTAGAATGAACTTCGGGGCTAGAGGGAAAAACTTGGGAGCTATATGGAAAGAGGGGATGTATCCATATAGTTTAATTGTTCACAAATTGACTCATAGGTAGAAAAATTACATGTGTATGAAGTGTAATCTGTCAAAGGAAGCTACATCACCTACAAATTGTGAAGACCCTTCCCTGCAGTAATTGTGCTAAATTGTGAATTTAAAATGCAAATCTAAACTTCTCTTATATATCTGAATCCCATGGTGCTCTTGTGAAGAATGGAGCTAAAAGCACACAGAAGGCGGCATTAAAGGTGAGACAGGTGGCAGCCAGTAAGACAGCCTGTTTTATAGCAGGTGTCTTTGAGAAATGGTGATTAGGTAGACGGAGAAGCAGAAAATGTTAAACTGTATATAGCAGAAGGTTATTGTAGACACTATGATGGGCATTGGTGGCAGAAGCAAACCATGAAATAGAAGTCAGAAAATGTCTGGTTTGCGTTAATATTTTCGCATGTTGCAGTTTCTTTGCAAAAATTTAATTTTTACAGAACTTCAGGGACATAAAGATCTGCAATTTGTGTCCATGCTAATCTCTTCACTACTTTGTATTTATTGACTTTAATTATGGTTGCATATACATTTTTTTCTGCCTTTAAATACAGTATGGCTTCTTTAACTGTCCAGTGATTCTGGTTATGATAAATGTTTTTACTTTCATAATATTAGTTTATTGTAATTTTCTAAACATGGCTGTCCTAGTATTATTTCACTATTGCAACCTATTTAAAATTGATTGCAAGGAAACAATGAAATATGAATAAACCTCAGACAGATTGGTAGGTGAAATGACTTAGAGCTTAATTTGGAATGATTTCTTTATCTGTGGTTTATTTAAAGTTTTAAATTAATGCAACATGTTCTTTGTTTACCCCACTGAAAAAGTGGTGCTAGACACAGCCTTAAGAATGTTCAAATTCTGATTATTTATTTTCCCCTATCTTGATCACGGTTTATATATTGGGGTTTGGGTTATTTTTTGTTTGTTTTGGGTGTTTGTTTTTTGTTTGTGTTTTGTGGGGTGATTTTTGTTGTTGTTGTTGTGGGTTTTTTGGGTTTTGTTTTGATTTTGGGAGGTGGTTTTTGGTGGGTTTTTTTTGTTGTTTGTTTAGTTTTAGTTTATATTATATATGCTAAATTTATTTTTATAAAATTACTTGACATGTTTTGATGCACTTTATTGCCAAACAATGTAAGAAACTAACTGTATTCCAATAAATACCTGCATGGACCTCAGTTTCTGAGAACTGCATGACTGTTTACAGGGTAGGAAAATAGTTTCTATTGCATGAGAACAAAATGACTGAGCCTGTTTTAAGACAGCAAAGCCTAACACTATTTCATGAAATGCTGTGAGATTAAAGGATAGTCTCATACCTTATCCTTGATACTGCCAAAGTCCATGTTGTAATAATTTGGAAATACTGTTTATAGTATTGGTGGGTTGACTTTATATGTAGTATGTTGTTTAAAAGATCTTTTCAGATGTCTAGTGGTTTTTTTTTGAAGTAGTAGTTCTGTAAGCATGGATAATTAACAAAAAATACTTTTCTCTGCATGTTGAAAGGTATCAAGTGAATTGTATTTGGATTTTCCTTTAAGAAGCATCTTCATTTCTTGCACTTTAAAACATATAAAAACCTCTTCTAGGAGCTACTGACAAAATAAGTTTTCAGACATGTTACATCACTTCTTGTGGTAGTTATCTGCTGTTTGCCAAAGGGAGATATTAAGCACTGAGAAAGCAAAACTTTTGGTAAACCATATTAAAAAAGTCCTGTATATGTGTGGTTTTACTAAGCTAAATCTTTACTACTCCTTATTCCAGGCTGTCCTAAAATTGGAAATTACAAGTATGAAACTGAGCCTAATTTTCTCATATGAAAATTATGATCTTGCATTGCAAACATCCTTTCCACTCTGCCCTTTCCAGCAGTGACTGTTAAATTAATAATAATTTTTTTGTTTGTTTGTTTTTCACATAAGATCTGAATCTCTTTATTGTTGCCAGACATGTAACTATCAGTTTAGCTAGAAGTATTCTGCTAGTTTATTATTTGGGGAATTACCTTGCCTTTCCCCCTTGATTCCTCATATCTTTATTTGATTTTTCTGTATAATCCAATATAAACTAATGAGTAAATATACACACACTATTTATAAAAGGAATAATAATAAATTCCAACATCTTGTTCATGTAACTGTTTCTCCATTTCTGTGATCTTTATGAATGATACATCTATGACTTCATTTTTAGAGTAACTTATTTACAATATTTGATCTGGTTGCCATCATCACTCACGTTGCTCACAATGACAAATATAACTGAGTCATACTATCTGTATTATTACATTAACCAAAATTTTCCACTTTTAGTTAAGGGAACATACACCGAGTATTTCCTCTATGCCAGTTAATGGTACAGTTAATTTTGTTGACGGTAGCACTAAAATGCAGCTGATAGCATAACAATTCTTTCTGTTATTTGTGTGTCTCTTCATATTAGTGTTGCTGAAGGAATAAAATGTATAAGGTTTGTTCTTGGTTCATCAAAATAAATTATGATAGGTTGCCCAGGGAGGTTGTGAATGCTCCATCCCCTGGCAGTGTTCAAGGTCAGGTTGGACAAAGCCTTGGGTGGCATGGTTTATTGTGAGGTGTCCCTGCCTATGGCAAGGGGTTGGAACTGGATGATTTTAAGGTCCTTTCCAACCCTAACGATTCTATGATTCTATATAAAAATAATTATGAATAAGAGATTTGATTGCCGTCCTTTGCAAGTGCAACACTTGTTAAAAGATTCATATAGCAGCAGTTATTTTGGTTATGCTTGGGTGTATGTGTTCCCACACTTTTCTTCCTCCCACTCCATTTTGATGCTATTCTGACTAGTGGTTAGGTCTTTCCACCTGCAGTTCTACCAAAAAGAAGCATCTATCTTAGAAGCTCTGGCAGTGTACTAAAAATACTTAGCACTGGTTTTCTTATAAAAGCCAGTGTTCCATTTGTATGGATAAATGGAAAATTTGAGAAAATAAAGCAACAGTGATTATGGTGAGTTCTCTCTGAAATAGCAGAGTAAAATATAGCTACATATTGTGGAAGTATAACCTGTTATATGAAAATTTTGAAGTTGGTAACTTTTAAGTAACAATATCTGTAAAGAGAGTACTACCTGGAAAATGGCTTTAAAGTTTTAATGAAAGGCATGAAGTCAAAAATATAAAATGTAGGAGAGTTTACTCTGTTTACTTTAAAAAGTTCCATTCTAGAAATAAACTTTAGTTAAATCCATTCATTCAGCTTCTTCAGTCCTTGAACACCTGGGAGAAGAGCTCAGGCCTTTCTTCTCCACTTCCCCTCCTCAAGAAGCTGTAGAGAGCAATGATGTTGCCCCTCAGATTCCTTTTCTCTAGACTAAACAAGCCCAAAGTCCTCAGCCGCTCCTCATAAGACATTCCTTCCAGCCCTTTCATCAGCTTCGCTACACTCCTCTGGATGTGCATTCAAGGACCTTCGCATCCTTAAACTGTGAGACCCAGAACTGCACACAGTGGTCAAGGTGAGGCTGTGCCAACACTGAAAGCAGCAGGATAATAACCTCTTCTGACCAGCTGGTCATACTGCTGTTTGATGCACTTCAGGAAGTTGTTTGCCCTCTTGGCTGTCAGGGCACACTGCTCCTCACTGGTATTGAGCCTGCTGCCAACCAGCACCCCCAGATCCTTTTCTGCAGGGGTGCTCCCCAGCCACTCCTGCTCCTCAGCCACTCCAGTCTATACTTGTGCCCAACATTACTACATGCCACGTGCAGAATCTGACATTTCAACTTGTTAAATTTCATCCAATTAATCATTGTCGAATGATCCAGTCCATCTGAATCCCTCTGCAAGGCCTCTTGGCCCTCAAGAGAGTCAACAGCACCTTGCAGTTTGGTATCATGAGCAAATTTGCCGCTGGCACATTCAGCTCCTGCATCATTGATGAATATATTGAACAGAACTGAATTGAACCCTGAGAAACCCCACTGGTGACTGGTTGCCAGCCAGATGTAGCCCCATTCACTACATGTCTTTGAGCTTTGCCCTTCAGCCAGTACTTTATCCAGCACACAGTTGGAGACCTTGCCCAGAAGGATGCTGTGAGATACAGTAACGAGCCTTACTAAAATGCAGAAAACTACATCCACTACCTTCTCTCCCTCAGCCTTATCACAGAAGAGTATCAAATTAGTTAAACAGAACTTTCACTTTGTGGAACTATGTTGACTGTGCTGGATGAGTGCATTGTAAACTCATAATTTCTGTATATTTTCATTTAAATAATTAAAGTTTGGTAATCATGTAATTGCCATGCACTAATATGGAATGATATTTTAACTGAGCTTTTGATAGCTTGAAAGTATGAAAATCTGAACGCCTTTGGTATGTTTTGTCTGTTACTGAGCTGCAGAAACTTTTTAACTGCTAAGCATGGAGGTTAAAGTGTTCTTTTTTCATTAGAGATGAAGTCAGCCTTCCTTCAGCTCTTTAGAAGAGTGACACATTTTCATGCAAAGAATTATGAATTGATTTGCATGAATTTGAACTGTAAATTTGAACATGCAAAAATTTTAGATGCCAAATGGTTATTTAAAGAAACCAGGAAGCTCAAGTCTTTTCTATTTTTTGAGACTTATTAATATGAAAATCTGTATTATATTCAGAAGTAAATGTCTGGGTGGTTTGATAATCAGAGCATTTAACAGTGTTATTTCCTTACAAGATACTGGTCTATAATTTTCAAATATTTAAGCATCAGACAACAAAGCTGTGATAAGATAGGTCCAGTGTCTTTATATAGAACATCTGAATGGCTCTTCTCAATTAAAAACACATGTATTTTCACCACTAGAGCTTTACCTCCTTCCTTATCTGGAAACATAGTATGAGGCCTGAGTTTCACCTTTCACATCTGTGAGAAGTGAAGAGTCTTTTATGTTGCCTGTACTGGTTTTCCTTGTTGTACTGTTGTGTTAGTAACTGATCTTAGCTTTGTAATATGGCCTTTTCATTTTTAAATACAAAATCTTGAAATAGTGCCTTTTCATTATTCTCAGAGAGAAAATTAATAATGAAGAACTAGAAGCACGTCTACCTGTCCTGTCTGTACCTGTTCCTTTCAGGGAGGTTTTTTGTTGGGTAACAGGGAGAAGGAGAAGGATGTTGCACTACATAGCAGTATTAGGGTAATAGTCAACTGTTGCTGTTGGGTGATACTCTTTTTATGGAGACATATCCCTAAGGAAGTTCAGGCTTGATCATTACCTGAGTTGTGTAATGGGATTTTTAAGGAGTTAATTAAATGTTTGTTCTCCTATACATAGATTTGAAGTAATTGCTAGGCATGTTGTACTTTTGTTAAATCTCCTTTTTAGTGGAGAGAAAAGGGAATTGTATAGCTTTTTTGCAAACCACTTTAATGTTTGAACACTTAGCATGAAATAGATAAAATTTGATTTGCTGTTTTTTTCATTGTTGACCCTTTATGCCTTAAAATTATATATTTTTAATACATCTCCTTATATGGAAGTTACTGATAACAGCCTTGTAAAACAACATCACATGTCACAATGCAATGTCACAGTGATGAAGGAAGGGATTTAGACTGTAATTAGGACTGTGTGGAGAAATGGAGCATCATGTGTTCGTTGACAGAAATCATGCTGCAACATACCATTCCTTCACCAGTCATTGATGTTTACATTTCAGTTTTCAGTTTGTTTTGTGAAACTTTACATGGAAGTAACATCTCATATGATACTTTGGAAACATTAATTTACATCTGCATTAAAAAAAAAAAAAGCCAACAAACAAAGCGCCCAAACCCTACTGTGTAACCAAGTTGCTAGCATTCTTTAAAGAGTCATTCTTAATTAGTCACAGTAAGACATCATATCCAGGTGTCTCTGAAAGTAATGCTTTTATTATGAGTATATACTTACTGATAATTCTCTTTTGCTTAAATAAATACCTCCAGGAAATCATTTCAAGACACTGTACAATGCCGGTAAATAAGATTTATAAACATGTTCTCTTTCAGCCACTTCCCCCTTTTAAAATATTCATTACCCTTTCAGTTTTAATTTAGAATAAAGAGCTTTCCCTTGTCTTTAATGTAACACATAAAATAAGCTTTTACTGCCTCCTCTCCTGTGCCGGTTAGTTTTAGAAAACTTTTTACCACTCCCTAATACATATGTCAACAGAAAATATTAATATGAGCCTATCAACATCTGTTGAAACAATTCTAGTATATGTGGAAAAGGAAATTAATCAGAGGAACAAACGCTCTTGAAAGGAAGGAAATTTTGTTTAAGGGTTCTGGGGCAGCTTTAATTCAGTTCCATTGTTCCACAGCAGTGTAGGACATGCAGTCCTATTTTGATGTTTATCATCAGTTGCTGCATGGAAGACTTGGACTTGTTGAACTCTTAACTTGGCAGGTAAACGAAGAGGAAACACTGAGATACATTGGGGAAAGAGTACTGTTGCTTATATATTCTGTTACTGATTATGTAATCTGATTATGAAAACTCATTTCAGCAAATGTGTACAACTAATATCAACATAGATTATTACCAAAAGAAAATTATCAATATGACAAAAATTATGTGATTAATTTTTCATTTTCATCATTTGGCTTATTTTTCTGTTGTATTTGTTTTTCTTTGTTTCTTTTAAGCTTTTGGCTGTAAGTCCATAGTGCGATGGATACTATTTGAAGGCCTCTCTGCCCCCTTAATTGTTGTTTCAGTAACTGAGAGGTGGGGGGAATTTAATTAGATTTCATAATTCTAAATTTGCTCAGAAAAATATATTTCCCTCACCCCTCAAAATAGAACATAAAATACAAGTGGCTGCAAGGTCAATTCTTATACTGGATTTGCTTTTCCCACAGCCCTTCATCCAGATACCTCCACTCCTGCACACCCTGCTGCCAGTCTTCATCTGCTAGATGATAAATGGTGTCAGCTGCAAAGGGTCAGCTTAAGAGATGAAAGTGTCCAGGACAGGGCTGGTAGATAGGTACATAGAGGTGACTTGAGCAGTGTGAAAAAAGTTGGTGTACAGGTGAATGAAGTTTCTTGCTCTACATGGTAGGAGACAGGCTCCCTAAGAGAGTAATAAAAGAAGCAGTTTATCTTACAGCCTGACCCTCCAGATTCATTTGGCTGCAGATCCAGGAGAGAAAATTTGAAACTAAACCTTCCCATTGTGTCACACAGATGCATAATCCCTAGCATTCAGTACTGATTTTTATTTTTCAAAGTATCACTAAGTCAAAAATGGTTTTCATGATCCAAACCAAGACATAGGACTTGTTCCACCATTTTGTTTTTCCTTCCTCTGAGGCCATCTACATGATAAAAATATAACAGTCTTTGAAGAAATCACTAATCATAGAGTAATTTAGGTTGGAAGGCACCTTCAGAGATCATTCAGTCCGGTCTTCTACTTAAAGCAGGACTAACGTCAAACATGGAATGGGTTGCTGATGACTTTATCCCATCTAATTTTGGAAATCTCCCAATGACAGAGGTTATATTTTTTTCCCTGGGCAACACGTTTCAGAGTGTATCTGTGGTCAGTGAGAAGAATTTGCCTCCAACTTGAATTCTCCTCATTAGATCATGGGACAATTGCCATTTGTCCTGTCAGTGTGCAGACCTCTACTGCATTTCCCCCTTACTGTCTCTGTATCATACTGAAAAGTCCTATTTCTACTTAGCTCTTCCTTGAAGAGCCCCATGTTGTACCTTTGATCATCTTTCACTCCTCTATGAAGATGTTTTTCAGTTCTACTGTATTTTTTTTCAGTATAAACTAGTAGTCCATTGTTGATCTAACATAATGCTATATAGACCAGCCTGTCAGCTTTGGGTTTTTGTTGTTTTTAAGTAGTGGTTTCACTCTTATTTTAGGCTCCTTGTTTAATGTTGCAGATCCTGTTTAAGGATTTAAATAATATAAATGTGGTGTTCTTATTGGACTGAATTCAAAAGCTGTTGTATGCAGTTTTAAGCTTTTGCTCTGTTGCTGTAGTGAATTTCATGAATTAACTGTTTAAAAGGGGTTATCCTTTGTTTTTAGATATTTTCTCTTAATTTGTGTGTGCTTACTGTCAGTTTTCATGTTGGAGGATTTAGCTAAAGTCTGAAGTCATAATTTTATGTACCACTAGCATAGGCTGCAGAAAGTATAATTCCTCAGGGATGTCTTTATACCTTTAAATAATTCAGTCTCAGCCCTTCAATTAAAAGGCTAGTCACTGTGGAGATAGGTGTGTACAGAAAAATCAAGCTGATGGTTTATAAATTCATATAGCACCTTTTACAATGCAGCAGCCCTGATTACCTCCTATGGGGGATGCATATTCTGTCTGGTTTTGAAAATTTTCTGTTTCAAAATGCATTCAATGAGTCATTCAGTTGGTTGTTCAGTCTGGAGAAGAGAAAGCTGCAGAGAGACCTTTGAGCAGCCTTCCAGTACCTAAAGGAGCTGACAAGAAAGTTGGAGAGGGACATTTTACAGTGGCCTGTAGGGGTAGGACAAGGGGGAATGGCTTTAAACTGAAAGAGGATAGATTTAGATATATTAGATATTAGGAAAAAAATCTTTACTGTGAGGGTGGTGAGGCATTGGCACAAGTTGCCCACAGAAGTTATGGCTCTCCCATCCCTGGAGGTGTTCAAGTCCAGGTTGGATGGCCTGGTCTAGTGGAAGGTGTCTCTGAAGGTGACAGGAGGATTGGAACTAGATGATTTTTAAGGTTCCTTCCAACCCAAACAATGCTGTGAAACATCCCATGATTCACGAATCAACTTTTAAAATGTTATTTTCTGTATATATAACTGTGCAATTAAAGTTAATATATGAGATGCTGCTAATGCTGTTTTAGCACACCCGCCAAGTTATGCAAAGACTATTTTAAAGGATTCAGTACCCCTATGGCATTAGACTGTACATTCCCTAGATAATGGGTGCCATAAAAATCAGATATCTTGATACTGCTGCTAGCTCTTATGACTTGAAAGTCAGTGGTGAAAAATGATGTAAGAGAGAAATCTTTCTGATTCCAGTATTTCTGTTCTTCATATGTGATGTACTTTAGTGAAGTGCAAAGGGACGGAAGTATTCTATTCACAGCTACAGATTGAGCGAAGAGGAGATTCAGAGGAGCCCTGCAGAGAAGGACTTGGGGGTGGTGGTCAATAAGAAACTGAACATGAGCCAGCAGTGTGTGCTCGCAGCCGGCTTCAGTGTGCACTTGCAGCCCAAAAAGCAACCGTATCCTGGGCTGCATCAAAAGGAGCGTGACCAGCAGGTCGAAGGAGGTGATCCTGCCCCTCTACTCT